>CAWUFW010004357.1:0-212500 GCA_963921515.1 Calotriton arnoldi
ATTACGATACCCGGCGTAAATAAATCCGCCAGGCATGGAAGCGGCAAAAATCCGCCCGCACACACCGTCTGAACACCGACCACGCCATTACGATTACACAAACCGAAAACCGCCATCGGCGGAAAAATCACACAAAATACCGCCCGCCATCGTCCGAGTCTGAGTCAAACCGCCCGCCCACACGGCCGACACACCGCACGTGAAATTACGATCGCACCGCCATGAGCGCGGAAAAACCACAAATATACCGCCCGCCAGCGCAAACAACGCCGATGAGAATCGACACGGCAGAAGCCATGGCGCCAACGTACCTGCACAGAAACCATCCGCACACAAAACCAATAGCACACAACATGGCCAACAAGTCCACACAGCAAGGCACGCACAAATACACAAGCACAGTACACATCCCGAAAACACCCCCCGGACAAACAAAAAATACAAAGGCCAGAACCCCAGACACAACACACCTGAAAACAACAGACCATGAGGACACACCCACATAGGTGAGTACAAAAGCAGCACTCCCACAGACTACAACCCCTTGCTACATTGCAAACCAGAGAGGAGAGGAGAGGACACAGTGACACAGCAAGGACAGCAGCACACCACAGAAACGCACACATCACAACCACCACCACCACCACCACCACCAAACACCGGCACCACAAAACCCCTGCACATTACACAACACACACCGCACCAGCACCACAAACACCATGGCACCACAAAGGATGCCCAAGTTCACGCCCATGGAGCTGACGGTCATGGTCGACGAGATCATCAAGGTGTACCCACAAATCTATGGGAACATGGTCCAGCACACACCACTAGCCACCAGAAACAGAATGTGGAACCGGATCGTAGACCAGGTCAATGCAGTCGGGACCCTGCCCAGAAACAGAGTCGAGATTAACAAACGTTGGAATGACGTAAAGAGCCTGGTCAAGAAGAAGGAGGGCAAAAACAGAGAGCTGGCTGCCGTCACTGGCGGAGGGAATCCCGCGCTCTTTAAGACCTTCAAAGCGTGGGAGGAGAAGGTGCGAGTCGTAATCCATCCGGAGATCCTCGCCGGATTAGCAGGGGAGTGGAGGCTGGTAAGTACAAACTAATGTATACCAGCACACCGCTATGTACTCACATGCGCAACTACCATGCCACAGCTCCCAGGGACAAACACCCCCATGTCCAGCACACAATACACAACACATCACACACACATGCAACAGACACTACCACACACAGCCCAAACCGAACAACTGTAAGATGCGTGGGGACATGTGTACACTAAGCCAGCCACGTAACCACCAACAGGTCCCCAAATATGCCAGAAGCGCCACAACGAGCACCCACCACACCCATGTGTCCGCCACAGCTGCACTAACCGACAAGTAACAGGTAAGTGGCAGGAACACAAAGTGCAGTGGGTGGGACGGTGGACAGCCCAAGTACAACACACACCAGGCCCCAGTCCCACAGCACAGCAAGGAGGAGCATCCCCCACACCCCACAGCCACGTGTCAGCCACCGCAGTGCACAACGACAGCCGAAAGGCAGACATCACGGTCCACAGCAATCGGTGTCAGTGGGTGTACAGCCACCCCCACGACCCACAACACCCCCCCACCCCCACAGACCTGCAACATGGAGCACCCCCCGCTTAGAGCCATGTGGCATCCAGTACAGTGCACGCACGAACAACTTGCAGGTGGGAAACTGGACAGGGCTGGATTACTGGAGGCATGAGGACCATAACACCACCAACACATGGGACATGTCACGTAGCAGACGAACACGCAGCACCGCCCACCGTCACGAACAAGTGAACAATGTGCACACGGACATGAACAACAGACTCACACCCCACATGACCCATCACAGACATAGCAACACCCAAGGAGCCACGTCTGCATGCACAAGCCACACTGAATATAGTCCCACACGGCAGCCACTGTGCAACTCATCACACACAACCGAAACACCATTGAAGTCCTGTCCATGTAGCCCCCACTGCCTGTCAACCCCACACCCCACAACTACGCCTATGTAAGACAAACAACACTAGACGCAACAGAGCGGAACAACATAAATGCACACGAACACCACTGAACCCATCAAACTCACAGACACACCATGCACATACAACATACCATCCATCCCATCCGTCAGCCCCAGTCTCATGAAAGGCATGTCATCCGCACAGCTGCCACACATACAGCAGTCACGCTAAGACACATGCCCATGACCAACCATGTGCCAGAAGTCAATTAAGCGCACGACACACTGTGAGCAACAACACACAACATGGGCCACACCCCCCCCCCGAGCACTGCAGTAATGTACATGGCACAGGGCAGCACGCACACCAAGGAGATGGGACAACTGCAATACGTTGGCTGGCACACAACTATCACTCACTCATAACGATGCGTCCAATGCCATGTCCAGTAATCACAACAGACAGCAAATATGCAGGGCATGTCAGGCATGCACACACCTCAGACCATGCACTGTCATGCTGCCACAACACATGTCACGTTCGGCACCCATGGCTCACAGCATGTACCCCAAAAGCATATCCCCTCCCAAATGCGAATCTGGGGCATGGCCCCCATGTTGCCATATGCGTTCCTAAGCGTTCCATTTGAACCCCAAAAGCATATCCCCTCCCAAATGCGAATCTGGGCCATGGCCCCCATGTTGCACATATGCGTTCCTAAGCGTTCCATTTGAACCCCAAAAGCATATCCCCTCCCAAATGCGAATCTGGGCCATGGCCCCCATGTTGCCATATGCGTTCCTAAGCGTTCCATTTGAACCCCAAAAGCATATCCCCTCCCAAATGCGAATCTGGGGCATGGCCCCCATGTTGCCATATGCGTTCCTAAGCGTTCCATATGAACTCCAAAAGCAAAGTACAAACCAGACCCAGGATGGGCCAGGAGCCCGCATACACCAGAGTCACAATGAGTAGGGGCACAGCAACACACCCATCGGCATGGCCAATCCGTCCCATGCCACATGTGCACAGCACACAGTCCCATTGCCTAGCACACACAACTACAGATGCCACAGCCACACACTCGCCTCCGGGAAACCCATGTACGAGACTGCACGAACTGCCAATGTCAGACGACTAATACATACTTCGCCAGGTGCAACACAATAACAAATCTCATTCTCTCCACAGGTGACGAACTGCTGGATGCTGGGGATGGAGACAGCAGCCAGCACAGCCAGCCCACAAGCCCCCAACGAGGACACACGGATCTGGAGGATCTGTCCTCCTCTTCGGACACGGACCACCAAGCTGGCCCATCTGGCGTGGCAGGGCCCAGCCGCTCCCCAGGACCCCTCCTACCCACCAACCCATCATCCAGGGATGCTGAACAGTCCCAGTCCCCTGCTGCCACTGTCGTTGCGGCCACACCCACGGTCATTGCGGCCACTACCACTGCCGCAACCGCCACCATCGCCGCACCGACCACCACCGCCTCAACCACCACCACGTCTTCGCTGGCACCAGCCCCAGCGCAGGTGGTGGCCCGGCCGACTGGATCCACCCTGGGAGCCACAGCGAGGACCGTGGTGTGCAATGTGGCTAGTGGGCAGGCCGGTGGCAGCAGGACTGGTAGGAGGAGCAGGGTCAGGGAAACGCCAGCCTCCCCTGGGAGCCATGCCCTGCCTCAAATGGCCAGAGTCCTTGGGGCCTATGAAGAGGCCCAAGGACAATGGGCCAGGTCTGCTACTGACACGCGGGAGGTGCTGGGGTGCTGAGGTCCATGGACGCCCATATGGGCCAATTCGTGTCCCGTATGGACCAACTCGTGGACCTCATGGGCCAGCTGGTGGTGGCGGTGGGGTCACAGGCAAGGCCAGCAACACCACCTCCGCCACCACCTGCTAGGGCGCAGGGTCGGGCAGCAGTGTCCACTTCCCCTGCGTCCACAGCCAGTGAGCACACCTCACCCACCACCAGCAGGTCGCCACCACACACCCCCTCCCAAACGTGGAAGGGGCCGTCCGAAGAGGAAACAGATCTCCCGGGAGGACTTCGCACGCTCCAGTCGCAAGTGAGGCAGCCAGCCAGCCTTCCGCCAGCCTTCCTTGACCAGCCACTGCATTGACTTGCTCTACGATCCCACTCCACACAGCCAGCTGGATGGCATGTGTGTGTTGGACTATGGACATAGAACCAGTGGGTACACCCTGATCATCACGCAGCCATGACCGACAGCTCATTGTCACTGCACGCACCACTTTTGTCATCACCTTACACACAATCACATGTCACAGTTTGTAATAAATGCACCTTTTTCACTAACTGCTGTTTGTGCCCTGTGTTTTATTTGTACGGAATACAACGGCCACCTTGGGCGGAAAGGCACCTGATGCGTGGCATGGCAATGGAATCCGGAGGGCCTGTAGGGACCTAGGGGTGGGAGACAGAACAGGAGCACATTCAATGAGTGTGTCACACACCCATCACACAGTACATGTCAACAACTACAAGCAATGTACACACATCGCACAGAGCAATAGGGCACAATGCCACAGTCACCAACAGTGGCATACTACCCTGGCCACGGAGCGTTGACACACTGCACGCAGTGAACATACGGCCACCCTGACACAGCACACACACACCTGCACAGATACAGACACATCATCCGTCGTACATGGACACTCACCGTCAAGTGAAGTAGCGGGCGATGAGCTGCTGGCGCACATTCCCAGCTTCCTCCTCTCCGCTGTCCACCTCACTCGAGCTGTCCTGGTCTGCGGGCTGGGGCCCTGGTTGATCTCCGTCATCCACAATGAGGGGGATCTGCTTCCGAATGGCCAGATTGTGCAGCATGCAGCACGCCACCACTATCTGGCACACCTTCTGTGGGGAGTACGCCAGTGCACCCCCGGTGCGGTCCAGGCACCTGAACCTGGACTTGAGGAGGCCAAAGGTACGCTCGACCACACGTCTGGTCCTCCCATGTGCCTCATTGTATCGATCGTCTGCTGGGGTGCGAGGATTCCTCAATGGACTGAGCAGCCATGCCCCATTCGGATACGCAGAGTCACCTGGGTGTGAGGGACACAGAGAACCGTTGCTATTCCAACTGGACAGGGGACAGCATCGCACAACCAGCACGCTACACCACTCCACATACTCACCGACAATACAGCCACGATCCTGTTGCAGATTGGCCATCAGTCGTGGCAAGATGCTGTTGCGCATTATGTGTGCGTCATGTGCCGAGCCTGGAAACTTGGCACACACGTGGGTGATCACCATGTCCGCAAGGCACACCACTTGCACATTCAGGGAGTGCGTGTGCTTCCTGTTGCGGTACAGGTGCTCAGTGGCCTGTGGTGGAACAAGGCCGACATGTGTGCAGTCAATGGCTCCCACGACGTGTGGGATTCTGCCAAGGGCATAGAATGCACCCTTCACTGCCGCCAATTCACGAGCCCTGGGGAATCTGATGTACCTGTTTCGGTACAGCATCATGGCTGCCAGTACATCCCTCAGCACCTTGCTGAACATGGGCTGGGACATCCCTCCTCCACTGCCCACTGTGTGCTGGAATGACCCAGTGGCGAAGAAATGCATGGCGGCCATCACCTTAGCCGTGGGGGTGACAGCAGTCGGATACACCCTGCGGGGACGGAGATGGGGCTCTAACATGGCACACAGTCGATGCAGAGTTGGCCTGTCCAGCCGAAACTTCCTGATTACCTCTGTATCGTCCATGTCCGCCAGCAATTGGTATGGGCGGTCAATGTTCGGTCTCCGCCTGGGTTAAATGGCAGAGGACACATGTCAAAGCAACACGGCACATAGCAATTTCGCATACACATCACTGACATGACTGAGCAAGCACATGAGCCACAGCCCAGCTGTCAAGCTGGGACGGCACGGCCACAATACACTTACACAGGTCTCCCAACAATGGCAATGGCAAGTGAGACATACCACTGCCATGTGCATGCACATGGGGATCTAGGCCCCAATGACTTGCGGGGCGTGCTGATGGGGACTGACTGCATATTCGTCAAGCGGCAACGCCACGGCAACATGAGTGTCTGCTGAGCATGGAACTGCTTCCGAGGCTGGATGAGTATGGCACACGACGACGACGATGTGGGCACGGGCTGAGCGGCCAATACAAGTGGGACCTGTGGCACGAGGGGATATGAGACAGTAGTAGGTGTCAGCACTGCACCCTATGTACAGCACTGTACGGATCACAGCTCCCGAAACATTGACTGGTGTCCACATTGACAGCCCCATGCCAAGACGGCTGTGTGCTTGCAGTCACACGTCACAGGTGAGAGGTTACATTGCACGTGCCAGGTGGCAGACGTACATAGTGGGAGCTGGCATGTGTGTGCATGTGTCTCCTGTTCAGGATCCACCAGATGGGCGCTGACTCTGTACTGACCATTGGACACAGCATGTTCCGTGGAAGGCTTGTGTGTGTGGGATGGTGGCACTGGATGTGCCTCCGTTGGGTGGGGGCCATGCACAGGGCGGGTACGTCGATGATTGCGCATTGTTGGTCACGGTGGGTGCACCAACTAAGATGTGTTGCCCTGTGTTCAATTCCTATGTCCGCATGATGATGGACTGTGGATGTGAGCAGACTACACATTGGTCGATGTGCTGTCTATATGCATGTGCCTTCACACCAGGCACAGCTGCCCCTGCACATGTGACCCCTGCTGGACTCGCTGCTGGGTCTGTGGAGCTGATGCACCTTCTGCGCGTGGGGCGGACAGCTCTCCTCACTTCCCTCATTGCGCATGTCATGTCTTTGCCGCAGGTGACATGGATCATGGAGGGCCCACATGTACGCGTGGGTAGGCTACACATGATTGTTCACTGGTCGCCACCCCCAGTCAGTGTTTCGAATGGGAAGGTTGTCGTGCTGGTGGTATGTTCGATATGGCGGATGGGCGGGCCTAGGTGCGGGCTTACATTCCGGACATGGGGGGTAGTTGGATTGGCGACTAGTTGCAGTACACACGGGACACGTCTCTTCCTTTCCACATCTGGGTCATCCCTTGTACTAACTGACAGTGATACAGTCATCTTCGCCCCAGCCCTCATGTCCTCCCCTCGCCCCCCAATATGCATGCTCACCTGCGAGGCTAGCGCTTGCACAGGCAGCCCCAAGCTCGCACCAGAGAGGGCAAGGAGTGTATGTGTGGGTCCAGTTGCACGAGTGGGCTGTCTCAGGGTATGATGTGTGGCGGGACGCCGTCCACCTGCGTGGTGCCCCAAATGGAGACCCGGCCTGCATGGACTATGCATCACAGTCTTCGCCTTCCGGATCCGCCACCTGCGACACCCAGTGGCTGTGGCTGCCCTTGCGGCCAGGCCGCGTCCGTCTGTGGATGTTGGCCCACACATTCACTCTTTGGCCTCTCTGGGGAGGGCTCGGGGGTGGTGGCGCACGCGCTTGCACTTAGTCGCAATGGCATGTGTCGTGGTTGGTATGATGGGCAATGGATGGGATGGTGCGAGCCACCTCCCGTGACGTCAGTGCTGCTCGTGCTGTGGTGCGTCCCCCTACACTTCCATCTGACTTGTGCCATGCTAGACGTTGAGGTTCTATTGCCTGCGTGATATGACCAGGAGGAGCGCGAGGAGACCTCACACACACCATGCTCCACTGCCATCCCGTGCCCTGTATCGCCTGTGCGGATTGACTATGTTGGGGTTACACCTGGTCGACTGGGGCTGTGTGTGCCTTGTCAAGGGGCATGGCGGGCGCACAACAGGATCCAGCTTGTCCACAGAGGGTGGGCTGAGGTGCGCCTGGTACCGCTTTGTACGTGTGCCCGGCTGCTGTGCACACACGTGTTCACTCCCCCGACAGGTGTCCTCTCACAATGCCCAGGGAAGCGGTGGTGTACTGTTCATGACCCCTCCCAACACGGCGTGCTCCAACTTGGCATGTGCGCATCTACCCGTCGCACCCACCCACCTGAGCACTGCGTCCATACGACTTCACACGACACATGTGTGTCTTCCACAGTAGTGCTACTCATTTGCGTTGACATCCAATACCAGTGGACTACATGGTCATGTCACGACTGCCGTGTACTTCACATACTCTCATCCTCTCTCATTCGTACTTGTGAAATGAGTCAGCGGAGACAGTTTTGGTTTCAAACATTATATTGAGTCTTCTGTCCTCTGTGATGCAGTATAGTGGACACTACTGGCAGCGGGATACATGTTGAGGATATACTGAGCATGATTACAAATGGGATAGGGTGTAAGGTTACATGTGATTAGCTGTTGCATGTGGGATGTGGGCTTCAGAGTTACATCTGCTTGGCCAAGGCTGTGCTAATGTACATTTACGTATAGCTGCGGAGCTGCGGACTTTGACACAGACGGTATACATGTAGCCTACCAGACCGCTCGGCATCATGGGCACAGTCCATCTCAGTTCCATGTGACAGGTTTGCTGCGGTTGTTCCTCATGCACGCGTGCATGTGAGATGACATCAGGGCATGTGCTTGCGTGCATGCAGCGGCGTGCCACTTGTTGTTGCACTGTGGTGGTTACTGGACATGTCACAGTCACTGGGGTCGTGTTGTTGTTGTATGCACTTGTCGTCCATGCAAAGGTCCTGGTATGGGATTCCCGGGCGGGGGTGGGAGGGGTGCAGCACCCACAGACTCCAGGCGACCTATTCATGTCCACTGAGCGGTGTGTGTGTCCATGTGCGCTGGATCCATGTCGTGTCCTGGTTGTTCGTGCAGTTCCGTCCATGTGGGTGCGATACACAGAGCCCATGCCACTGCCTCCCACGATGCATGCGGTGTTCCTGGATGTGATGGGGAACAGTGTGCATGTCCCGGTCATATCCGATGTCATGGCGATGTCGTTGATGGTGTGGTTACAGTTGCCGGTCGTTTGGTATGGCTGTTGTGGTGGTGACTGGCCAGTCCGTGCGGAAGCTGAGCATGGGTGCGGGGTTGGACTTCATAGGTCACTCGGGGAACCTGCGTTGTGGTCCGACGTATTTACAGGTTGTCAGGTATGCGATGCCGTCCAGCAGGGCTTCCATGTCATTGGTGGTGTACATGTTTGCCAGCCAATGAAGCGGATGGTGGCTGTCAAGGTGTTGTTCGTAGGTTGTCCCTTGGAGGACCATGATGGGGCATGCTGGGTGACATTCGATGTAGCTGTTCTCGATGATCCGTCGTGTGGAGGCACAGTGGTTCCATTTCAGTGCGGGTGCGATGTTGGCCACATACGCCATGCCCCCATAGGCAGAGCAGGCCCTGTCGTGTGCGTCCAGAGGGAGGAGTAGTGGTAGCAGGTCCGCCTTCAGACATGCCGGGTTGGAGAGGCATATCTCGACGGGATGCTGGTAGGGACACCTCCGACAGTAGAAGACGGGCATGACGCAGCTGAACAATGTGATGCGGTAAGTCAGTCGGTAACTTACGTTCAGCAGGGACAGGAGATCGCATCCCAATGTATGTATCGTGTTGGTTTTGTACAGCTTGAGCTGTTCGGCGTAGTTGGGTAGGTGTGTTGCGGTTGCCATTTCGCAGCGGTTCGTTGAGGTGGCGTGCTCCGGCTGTGTGTGCAGTCTGCAATGTGCACGCTCCGGGGTTGCTGTGAGCTCTGTGTAGTCGTAGGGAGACAGGACTTGTGTTCTGTTGGCTTGTTTGGAGGACACGGGCCCTCTTCCCACATGCTTCTCAGACAGTTCAAGGTCAGTGCTGTGTGACTCCTTCCAATTAACTTGCATGTGGCCGACATGGGGGAGTGTTTTCTTCTTTCTTCCCCGTCCGTTGTGTGCTTCTGTGATATGCGCTATCTGCCCTGTGGTCGGTCTCCTCGGCATGCCTGTGTTGGTCTATTCTTGGACAATGGCTGTATTCACCGGCTTCTGTCGTAGGGCTGTGGTTTCGGATTTGGAATGGAAGGTCATTCAGTGCTGTCTGCTCTCCCTTGTGTGGGCGGCAGCCTGCCTTCTCCGCTCTGCGTTGGGCCTTGTGTGTGGATGTTATTCTTGGGCCACCTGTTGTCGGTCCCCGGGCTCTTTGGTGTTCCGTTTATGTGTCTTGTTCATATGTGCAGGGTGGTATGGGTTTTTCAGTGTGGTACTGGCGTCCCTCTTCCCGAAGGGGCCCTGCTTCTCCTAGTTGGTGTTGCCGCCGCTGTGTGCTACGCCATGTTTGTTACACTGGGGTGTGTCCTGCAGTTGCGTGTCTTCACTGACATGTGTGCGTCGGTTGTGTGGCGTTGGGTGTTGTCCGTGAATTGGGCATTGGGGACATGTCTGTGGCCGGCCTGTCACGTGTCATGTGCGTTCGGGGTGGGGCTGATGTGTGTGCTGCTTGGTTGTGTCCCTGTGTCTGTGTGCAACGCATGCATGGCGCTGCGGTTGGCCTCTGCGTTGTGCGCATGTGTGGCGGCGCCATCGGCGCTTTGGGGCCGTGACGGGGTGGTTGGTTCCTAGTCCCAGGTGGTGTGTACACATGTGTTCCGCGATGTTAGGATTTGGCCTGTGTGTCATATGTGGATGCAATGGTGGATGTGTAGTGTGCACGCGCTGGTGGGGGGTTGTCCGCTTTTTCCGCCCTTGCACTGTGTGCGCTGTTTGCGTGCACTTGTTGTGTGTGTGCCTACCTGCATCTCCGCGGTACGTTGCGTCCTTGGTGGTGCATCAGCAGAAGCATGGGAAGGGCCTGCAGTGCTGGATTCATGCCCGGGGTGCCGCTTCTTCGTTGTCCGTGCTCTGCGTCCGTGTTTCCGCCTCTCTTCACGTGCGGTGTCTCTTTGCCGTGGGAGCCGTTTGTTTGCGGCATCGTAATTTATGCGCCGGGCGGGACGTGTTTCGTCGGACGGTGTGTGTCAGTTGTGCTGCGCCGCTACGTGTGCGGGCGCACTTTGATGGCGGACGGTGTTGCTGGCTTGCCGGCGGTGTTTGGCCTGCTTTTCGCATCGTAATTGGGCGGGCGTGTGGACTGCTGCGTGCCGGCGGTAACTGGTGGTTTTTGCATCCGCCAGCACGGCGGTTGTGCTTCCGCCCGCCATCGTAATGGGCCCCTATATTTTAAACAACGATATTTTGTCTTCGATATTTTTGTACTTACCTGTTTGTAGATAGGGAGTCGCTATTCTGATCATCGATATTTTGGTGTCGATATTCTGTCCATTCTATATTTTTGTTGTCGATATTTAGTCAGTGATCCATGAGAAACACCATTACAGTTGCATATGCAGTGGGGGGGGGGGGGTTCAATCCTCATGTTATGTTGACTTGGAGGTTTGACCTGTGCATAGGCTGATGTAATGTTAGTGTTCCTCTTGCTCTCACTGCTTTACTGTTGCTGCTTCTTCAGCTTTAATGACCTATTGTGGCAGTTGCACAGTTACATATGTGCACTACCAGGTATCCATCCTCCCTTCCCACCCTTTCATTCCTCAATGGTTCAAACTCAGCCTCAGTTCAGCTTGCCCTCTATGCCTTCCCCTCTTATTCTGCCACTTCAATTTGTCGACATCTTATATTGACCCCTCATCCTGCTCTGTCTTCGCCTGCCAATCTTAGTCTCCACCTTAGGCTGCACCCCTCAACCTGTCCCCTCCTGACCTGTCAATCTCCTACCTTAGAATACTTTCAGTCTGCTCCCTCTCAGCTTATCAACTTTCCTTTTAATTTGCTCCATTTAAGCCAGGCTTCACTATAGTCTTTTCTCATTTCAGTTTCCTTCTGCAATAAGAGATATTGATGGGATGGGAATGTCCCTTGCATGGTTTATAGTAATGTTCCTCTTCTTTGAGTGCTCGACGTATCTGGTGTTCTAAGTTTTGATTGTTGGCCCCAGTGTCATGCTAATCTAGCATGTGTGTAGAGGCCTAGGCCTGCCCCTTAAAATGAGTATGTCCTAAACTTGTCCTGTGACCTGAAAATGTTAACCAAGTGTGCCATCATTGACAGACAGTGGACATATGTTCCTATGGCAGATTTAACACATAGAATGCTGGTTGCTTTTAGGTGAAGTCCAGCCTTTTGTCTTTCCGTGATTATACTGATGACAGCCACATGCAGAAACCTCACAGCTCTTTGGGACTCTGTTGTTTGTGCTGCAGCCTGGAGACTAACCTGCTGTCAGAAGCATCACTCTACAAAAAGGCAGTGTCTGGAGACCAGCCTGGAAAAGACACTTGAAAAGATGCAAAAAGTGGATACACATCTCCTGTTAGATTTTGCTTCTTAAAATTGGCACCTCACTATCCAACTTGGTCCAGTTCCAAGTTTACTATGACCAAAGATGCATGTGCTCCACAGAGTGCTCAAAGGACTGCTGGTGTCTGGCTGACAGTCAGCTTCCCAGAGGCGAGGGGGCATCATTTGGTCTGATCTCTTGCTGGAAGAGCAGTATGTATGTCCTGAAGTGTCTAGAAGCATGCCTGCTTGCTAAGAAAGGAAAGGAGCCTGCCAACACTGGAAGAGGAGTGACTGTCCAGGAGGTGCAGTGTGTCCCTGATGTTTGTGATACTCAAAGAAGAAGACTGAGGAGAGTGATCTGTTGCCCCCTTTGTGTGTGGGTCCGCAGTCTATCCACGATAGTTATGGGGTTGACCACAAAGATTAAAACTGTGGTTGCCAAGGCCTGTGGCCAGGAGTTAAGAGAAATTGCCTGTGCTTCGCCACATCAACACCCATCATCATCAGCATACTGGCCAGTGCACGGCTCGATTGCAACCTATTGACCTAAGCATGGTCACATTATCACCAGCATATCTGTCTGTGTATGGCCAAATCATTACCAAATTATGGAATACTATGCCTCTAGATCGGTGACAGGAAAGGTCAGAACCAGCTTTTCGCAAGAAACTAAAGACCTGGTTCTTTAGGCAAATCTAGGGCCTGTTAAACATGTCATGTTGAGGTCTGCACTGAGGTTGTCTTCTTAGCTTGGGGACAATCGTGATGGAGTAACCAGGCGCTCTATAAATTGCTTTATTATTATTATTATTATTATTATTATTATTATTATTACCAGAGTATCAGCTTGTGTGTGTGGTTACATCACCACCAGAGACTTGTACTGTGTGTGGTTGCATCATAACCAGAAGAACCACCCTATGTGGGACTTCAACACAGACCTGTGCAGCGACTCAACAACTTGTGATTCTGGGTCTGCCGGGCAGGCAGCCCAGCAGCCCTTGCAGAGCAAACCAACAGAGTTGCCAGCTGGTGCACCACCCCTCGGAAAAGAGAGGGAGGTGAGCGTGCTGTGGAAGAAGCCTAGTGGCTATCTTGAAGACTGATCCACTAAGCCACAAGAGACTAAGTTGAAGATAATAAGAACTGCACCTGAGCACTAAGCATGTTAATATCTCTTACACTGAGGGAAGAGACCACATGTATCAGAGGAGAAGACAGGAGATAGAGGCACACTTCTACCTAATGGCACCAAGGGACACTAGATTGTATATGGTTGTGTTAATGTGTATTATTATGTTCTAGTGTGCACTGAAGTACTTTCATGAATGATGAGTACTGGGTTAGCCACTCGTTTAGGCCATTGTTGGCTGTTGTTGAGCTCTGAGCTACCTCCCTGAAAAGCCAGTGATTGCTCGCCACCGCTACCTCTGACAGTCAAGTGTTGAAGGGGTTGTACTTGACCTAGTTGCAGGGATACAGTAGGAAGACACTGGGCCATCAGAAGAAAATAACCTGAAACCCCACAGTGGAGGCCCAGTAGCCCCTGACCCTCCACCAACTGTGGCCTACAAACTGGGTCTGACAAAGGTCATTTCATTTGTAGCATCCTTCCCAGCCCGGGTACTCACCAATAGCTATGTCGGACACTGAGCTTAGGGAGCAGATCCTTGTGCCAGCTCACCCTGTGACAGTTCTCCTGTAAAGCTTACCCGAAGCCCGCTCCCCTCTGCTGTCTGTCTACCTGCTGCCCTTTATTTGTGCCTCCTCTACTCGTTTCTTGCTCTGTTTTGCATTTTCTGCTAATTTTTCTGCCCTCTGTTTTGCCTTTTCTGTTTGTTTTTCTGCCCCGTTTAGCCTTTTTCTGCCCTCTGTTTTGTCTTTCATGCTCGTTTTTCTGCCCTCCATTTTGCCTTTTCTGCTCCTTTTTCTGCCATCAGTTTTGCCCTCCTCTGCTCTGTTTGGCCTTTCTGCTCATTTTTCTGCCCTTCTGTTTTGCCTTTTCTGCTAGTTTGTTTTTCTGCCCTCTGTTGTGCTTTTTCTGTTCGTTCCTTCCCTCTTCCAGCCGTTTCCTCAAGACCTGGCTTTTCGACTGAGACCTTGAATCCCAGCGCCCAGATACCCCCAGGGGTGACAGCACAGCGCTCTTCAAATGCTGATTGATTGATTGATATAAAACATCTTTATTCTTCTGCGTATAACCACAAACTGAACATTCTAAACCTGCATTAAATTCACTATGCTCTAATGCTTATTTCAAAGTTCTACGGAGCCCATCAGAAGCCACAAAAGGTTCGGTCATTACAACTCACACGATGCTACATTTCCCACTTTGTTAAATAAATAATATTGTTTTTTACAAATATATACAATTAGAGCTCTTCAATGAGTCTTCATGGTGTGTGGATCACACGTCCCGACCGTGTCTTCAGAAACTTGGGACAGGCAGTAGAAATATCTATGACTGGCGTTCATAATGGAGAAACAGCAGCAGTCAGGGGTTTTTCACTTGTCCTTTCAGACCCAGTCTGTATAATGACATCAGTGCCTGACGAGCAATGAGCCACATGTCGGAAATGCGAGGAATCACATGTATTGAACTTCCCATGATGTTGGTCACTCACCATGTGTCCTTTGCTGGTCACAAAATGAAATGGTTCAGCAAAGAAAGGAGCATAAGTAAGTAAGTAAGTCGGTTTTTATATAGCGCAGCTACTCACCCTTACGGGTCTCAAGGCGCTGGGGGCCGTCGTGGAAATTAAGTGAGCTATTGCCCAGAGTCACATGGTGCTGAGCTGAGCTGTCGCCGGAGCCGGGGATCGAACCGTGAACCCTGTGCTCCGAAGTCAGCTGCCCTGGCCGCTGCACCACACCTCTCCACTTCCGTTTTCTATGCTGAGGAACAATAACTCGATCTCCTCTAGTGAAGGTGATATATTTTACATGTCGACACATGTCTGCATGGGCTTTAATTTTCCTCTTTCGATCCAAGCCTTTCATACGCGTTTCTTCTTTGGTATTTGATCTTCTGTTGGTCCATTGAGGGAACTTGGTTGTCATGGCTCTCCTGAACATCAAGGTTGCTGGGCTTTCACCTGTGGTTGAGTGAGGGGTCGAGCGGTAAGCTCAAAGAGTGGAATTTTAGACAGCTTTAAGGTCAAGCTTTTATAATACAGCATGCTGGACAGCTTTCTTTAAAGTACTCATGACACGTTTGATAAGGCCATTGGCCTGTGGCCAAAGACGGGTTGCAGTTCTGATGCTTTACGTTAAGATGATTAAGAAAGTCTTTGAATTCTTGACTTTTGAAAGGTGGGCAATAGTCAGACTTTAAGATCGCAGGAACACCCCAGATTGCGAAGATGCGATCTAATCTCTCAATGACACATTCTTAAGTGATAGATGAGAGATCTTCGGTCAATAGAACACGGGAATATACATCAATGATCACCATCAGGTGATATCCATTGGCAAGAGGACCAAAGAAGTCCACTGCAATTCTTTCCCATGCATACCTTGGCAACTCTGACATGTTTAACGGGTGTTGAGTGATTTTTGATGACATAGTATAGTTCTCTCTGATGCTTCTTGGTGATCTTATTAATGTAAACCATATCTGTGTCCTTACGACGCGCTGGCCTCTAGATCATCTTTGATAATAATAGGACACGGGACCCCTTTCTTAGATAAGCAAATGGTCACGAGTCCAATCACCCCTCTCAGCTTTCTGAACTTCAGAAATCTTTGGAGTTTCTCTGAGCCCCAATCAGCAGCTTTGAGGGGGTGCCACTTTGGATATGGATGGCTCTGCAAGCACAACCCCAGGTACTTTTTCTGGGGTCACTCCCTCCAGCGCTGTGGCATGATGACTCTCTTTACTGAGGACTGGTAAGCAGATGACCGTTTCTTGTATCACTTTGCCTTTAGGCATCTCTTTATGTTGTCTGACACCTGGTTGGTCTCTGCCTTGCAGCGCTTCTGTTCGCAGTGTTATCTTGCACTATGCTGCTCTTTCAAAACCTGGTTGCATCATCCTAAAGCTTTGTTACTCCGTATGAATGTATGGCTTTGAATTGCGCAGTAGTGCAGTATATCTTCGCGTGGCCTTCCCAGCAGGTTCTTGGCCACTGATATGTAGATTTTTCAGTGATGCTTTCATTGACTTTAAATGCTTTACATTTAACTGGGTCTGCGCTTTGACTCCACATACGCCACATGCCAATTCCACACTGTGACAGCGGCACACGTGGCACGCACGAGCAGTTTGCTGGACCACTGCAAACTCTGTGGGAGAGCTCTGTCAATCTTTGGGTTATTTATCCCATCCTCATCATCAGTTGAAGCATCCTCCCCAGCCCTGGTACTCGCCAATGACTATGCCACACACAGAGCTTAGTTTATTTAACATGTCTTTATTCTTCTGCGTGTGACATTGAACTCAACGTTCTAAACCTGAATTCAATTCACTACGCTCTAATGCTTATGCCACAGTTCTACAAAGTCCATCAGGAGCCACAAAGGTTCCGTCATTACAACTCACATGACACTACACCATTGTCGGTCTTCACCCTTTCTAGTCTGTCCCATTTCCAGCACCTACTTTTCAGTCTGATTTCCTTCTCAGCCTTCCACCTCTGAGCTTGCTACTCTCAGCTTGCCCCTTCCATCAGCCTTCCCATTTTCTTTGCTCCTTCCTTTCAGCCTGGCCATTTAGTATTCTTGTTCTCTCAGCATATACGCTCTAAGCACCTCCTCTCAACCGGTCATCTATACCCCTTTCACTGCTTGCCCACTCTAACCTGTCCCCTCACGAATTGTCCCTCCTCCAGCCGAATACTAATTTTTATTACTTTACAATTTATAAAGTGCAACTCTAATCTAAAAGGGGTGATGGGTGCTCTGTAACAATATTCCATCTAAGGCCTGTTCTCCCCACCCCAATTTTTCCCAGGAGACACAAATTTGCACTCCCCTCCAATTGGCATTAGCCGTTCACTGCTCTCTTTGGAAATTAAGACATGCTGGCCTCCTTGGACTTGTAATGAGAAGTACTATATCCTGTAGACCAGCATACATCTAAAGATGGCTTCTTGGGCTTTGAAGCTGCATGTTGCTTGTCTTCCCCAACTGGGACCAAGCTGGAAGAATTGCATCTCAGGCCTGACCTGCCTGCTTTCTGACTATGTTATCTGTGGATCAGATACATCCCAGGCATACGCATGACTTCATAACAAGCCCAGTGACCACTTACCTAGAGACCATGACACCAGTGGAATGAAGACCTGCATGAATAGTGGTTCCGGAGTACATACAGCAGAGGAGGATCATGGTGACAATGATGAAGCACAGGTGAGCAGCCTAGAGCAGTTACTTTACCTGGTAAACATACTCCTCTGCACTAACCGGTGACTGATTCCCATCCCCCAAGTGTCTTCAGTATCACTCCATAACCCATCTGCCATGCTGCAGTGTGATCTTTCCTGAGGACCCGAACCAGGTCAAGAGGTTTTTTTTACTCTTAAAGGAGCTCAAGGTCCCTCTCTCCCTGCAGTCACAAATCCTATCCATGCAGGTGTGCCAGTGAAATAGCTTTCTTCAACTGCAATTGAGAGAATAAAAAAAATAACTGTCTGAATTTGCCCCTCTAGGTCTATCCTAACACTCTAGCTCTCAGTATTCTAGGACCTGTAGAGCAATGGAAAATGTAACTGCAACTGACAAGTTGAAAGATGGTCGCTAGTCCCAGCCCTGACTGGAGATCCGAGTACCCGATAAGCGCTAGACCACTACCAGCCAGTGGTGAGCTATTCGCTCTTTTGTCTCTCGAGTGGCCCCAACTGGAAACTATGAGCTTCACTCTGTTGCTATGTGGACATTCATAACATTGAGACTCAGAGTTCAAAAATGTTTCCCTTTATTTAACAAAAACATTGTATTCCACTAAAAAAATGTAATGGACTGTTTGCCTAAAATACCACAATTGCAAGCAAATCCATTGAGCTGCCTTAGGAATACCAGCCATATAAAAAAGACTGTTGAACCAGACCTTTCTACTGTATCTATTTGGTCCTTTGACTGTCTGGTCGCTTGTTGTTAATTCTTGCCAGGTAGAAGTATTATTTTACCTGCAAATTCCATCTCATATGAAGAAGGTTTTTTTTAATACTTTTATTGCTCTTTATTTTCTAAGTTTTTTGTCTTTTTCATTAAGTTGGGCATTTCCTCTATCCATCATATCGCACATTCGAAGGCCCATAAAATAGAATTTCCTCTCAGTAAATATGCAGTTTCATGAAAGGTTTGCATTTCAGTCAAATAACGTTGCAGAATTTAATAATTGAGGAGTCTTTTTGGATCCTCCATGGGGCTCCCAAGCTAGCTAGGTTGCAAATGACATATCTAAGTTGACAACATACATTTTAGAAAAGATATTAAATGATAAAAATTGTTATAGCAATGCTGAGATTTTGCAGACAAACCATAAGGACAGCCCCGTCAGACCATGAGCTTCCTGTTGAGCTCTAGGCTTGCGGTTTGTTCCATTCATAGCTTTCTGTGTAAAAATAACATGAAAGTCAGAGAATCAATAAAAACTCTCGACTCACTGGAAGCATTTGTCAATAACCGTATTTGCACTTAATCTCCCTTAAATAATCACAGCTTCCGCTCTTTGCTATTTGCACAGATGACTGAAGCCAAACCTACCATCAAAGATAAATAATAGGCATTCTGCATTGAGCAGCACATGGCAGACGTGCCTGGAGAAGGCTTAAGGATCTTAAAATGTGAGCAGCAATTGAAGGGTGCTCTACTGATGGCATTTGGTGACTGCAGAAACATTCCCTTCTCTATTGGCTTAAGAGCCTGCCTGCGCGCGTGAATACTAACACAGCAATCTGTCTTCAAAAAGCTGGTAAAATAAGTTGATGAGCAATTATTTGCTAGGCATCTCAAAACGGACCATATTTCACAAAGTGCTAAGTTGGAGCCCATGGTGTGTATCCTGATTACATACCGGTAGCTTTCATTATAGTCTCTTTTAATATAAATATGTGTAAGGAGGAATTCTTTTTTTGAAAAAGAAACAAAGTTTAGTTTCAGGGGGAGTGTGCCAGCCTCCAAAGAAAGGTGCACCATTTAGTAAGGACTGTGACGAGGGAAGACGGACGAGGTGGTACTATGAAAGTTTTAGGGTGTGTGTATGCCAGCCTCCAAAGAAAGGCTCATACATTTAGTAAGGACTAGGATGAGGAAGACAGACGAGGTGGTAATATGAAAGTTAAAGTTTAGTTTTAGGGGGAGGGGGGCCAGCCTCCAAAGAAAGGCTCGCCCATTTAGTAAGGACTGGGACGAGGAAGATGGACAAAGTGGTAATATGAACATTAAATAAAGTTTAGGGTTGGGGGGTGCCAGTCTCCAAAGAAAGGTGCACCATTTAGTAAGGACTGAGACGAGGAAGACGGGCAAGGTGGTAATATGAAAATGAAACATAGTTTAGTTTTAGGGAAGAGTGTGCCAGCCTCCAAAGAAAGACACACCCATTTAGTAAAGACTGGGATGAGGAAGACAGACGAAGTGGTAATATGAAAAATAAAGCAAAATGTAGTTTCAGGGGGGAGTGTGCCAGCCTCCAAGGAAAGGCGCACCCATTTAGTAAGGACTAGGACGAGGAAGATGGTTGAGGTGGTAATATGAAGTTTAGTTTTAGGGGGACTATGCCAGCTTCCAAAGAACGGCGCACCCATTTACTATGGAATGGGATGAGGAAGACGGGTGACATGGCAATATGAAAATGAAACAAAGTTTTGATTTAGGGTAGAGTGTGCCAGCCTCCAAAGAAAGGCACACCCATTTAGTAAGGACTGGGACAAGGAAGACAGACGAGGTGGTAATCTGAAAAATAAAGTAAAATTTAGTTTCGGGGGGAGTGTGCCAGCCTCCAAAGAAAGGCGTACTCATTTAGTAAGGATTGAGATGAAGGAGACGGATGAGGTGGTAGTATGAAAAGCAAACAAAATTTTGTTTTGGGGGGAGTGTGCCAGCCTCCAAAGAAAGGCTCACCCATTTAGTTAGGACTGGGACCAGGACCAGTTTTAGGGAGGTGCAACCGGTGCGTCCGCACTGGACTCTGACCTGGAGGGGGGGAGCTGTGTTTGGCAATAACTTATGATTTAAAAGCACCTGCTGAATTCCTTGTGCGTACAGCTTTCAGCCAGCAATAAAAATATCAAGATAACTCTATTGATTAATGTTCCTGCTAGAGAGAGAGATCAGAGTTTTGTCTACTGGGAATTTGAATCGCCAAAAAGTAGCGCAGAGAGTTAAAATGCCTGCTGCAAAGGACACATCTGTATTTTATGTGGATATCTGAGTGGATTAGTAAAACCAGCATTTACCAGCACTTCAAACAAATGAAATGTAAGTGAGAGAGGGGCTATAGAGAGATGAGGGGCCCTCTTGCCTGGTTGTAGTGAGAAAATCTGAGAAGTCATTGGGGGGAGGGGCACCAAAAAAGATGGATGCACCTGGCGCCACAAGCGCTAAAGTCGGCCTTGACTCAGACGAGGTTGTAATATGAAAATGAAACAAAGTTTCATTTTAGGAGGAGTGTGCCAGCCTCCAAATACCAGCTCACCCATTTAGTAAGAACTGGGACAAAGTGGTAATATGAAAATGAAACAAAGTTTAGTTTTAGGGGGTAGTGTGCCAGCCTCCAAAGACCACCTCACCTATTTAGGGCTGAAATGAGGAAGACTGACGAGGTGATAATGTTTTGCATTTTCATGGAGGGATGATTGCATACTACAAATATTACGATTCATACAGCGCACTGTTCGTGGTTGTTCTTAATTTAAATTTAGTTGCCACAGATTATTTGCCTGGGTTGAGAATACAAAGTCACTACACCAGGGATTCCCAAAGTGTGGGTAAGGTCCACAGATGTCAATTCTCCAAAATGCCAGGAGTTGTGGAATTGCCATCTCATTACCTTTGACCACAGATAAATTAAGACGGATGACCCTCGCAGCTACTGAAGGACTAGGGGAAGGGTAAACAGTGGAAAGGAAGTTTAGTGGTAGGAGTGTGGCTATTATTCGTGCAACAGATGCAGTGGCCCCTGGATCCAGGGGTGGGACATCCCCACTGCATGCCAATTAAGGCTATGTTTTACAATGTAATCAGGGCGGGCGGGAACCCATTTTACATCCATCAATGCAGCCGGGTTGGAGAAACCTAAGTGCGCATGTGTGTTTGGCCGGCATGAGACGGCCGGCAAAACACACATGTGCACTTAGAAGTGCACATAGCACTCCTGCCCCCTCCCATGCCCCGCCCCTCCCTGCACAAGCTGGCTCAGAGCCAGCGAGTGAAAAATAAAACAATAATAAAATATCAAAGGAGAAATACTTCACAGCTGTGTTACTACCAATCCGCTTGCGTAGAGCCCTCCGTTTCCCCTCCTGTATTTTGGCTTCTCCTCCGTATGCTTCCTTCAGCGCGTACCAAGGGAGCCAGAACTAGGCATATGTTCTCCTTTGGACCTTTCTTCTGGCCTTCACTAAAATAGTTCCATTCTCATCCTGCTAGATGCTGACATATCCTGTTGCTTTATTGTTCTCAGTTCACTGGTGGTTACAATAGCACAGAACAATTGAGCTAACTCATCTCTCTCTCTCTCTCGAGGAGGGGGGGTCCTTGTTTATGAGCACATTATGCAATTTTCCATCTGTCTGACCTAGCTTTATGTGATATCGTCAATACTGCAGTCAGATTCAAAAGTCACTGACACAAACTGTAAGACCCCACATACGAACAGGAGAAAGGGTCCTCGTGGGTCCTCAGGCTAAAAGAAAGGCAGCTGTGCTAGTTTTGGACACACACAACCACACAATTCATCTTTGTAGCTCTCACTAATCCTTCATCACAGCATTGCCCAGCAAAACATTGAAAAAAATTGTTCAGAAGATGGGTTCATCTTCAAACAGCATATATTACCAGACAACAAAAAAATTCCAATGTTGTTAAATTCTACATTTCCTAAATCCGGACTCCCACAATCTTGCCTTTCTTCCTTCATAACTAGTCACGTCATTGGACCACTATAACTCTTGCATGTCAACTTCTCTCTCAAATTTATAACATACTTACAGGGGCTGCAAAACTCCGCGGTGTAACTGTCTGTGAAACCTTTTTCAGTGGTCCTCACCATCTTCGACTGGCTCTTGTTTCAGGTGCATGTACAGACCTAGATTCCCTCACAGACAAAATGAGCTTCCTCTAAACACCCCAAGATAAGTGCTCTTTCAACTGGATGCTAGTGTGTGTCTTCTCCACATCAAAAGAACTAGCTTACGCTCTTTTTTATATTGGAAAACTATCAAAGGTTAAACTACAGATAAAAGTACAACCATAACAGCATGAATACAATTAGAAATTTCATAATATCTGACCAATATAAGCAAAACATGTCACACCACCATAATACCAAAAATAATTATAGCTAAATTGGCAAAAGAAATAAAGAAAAGAATTTCATAGAAACTCGAGTAGGTAGTCAGTCGTGTACAACACGAGCCCCGCCCTACAAGATGCCAATAGCCGCATCAATTTATGTCTACTAGGAGTATTCTGCATTATTGTGATTTCCAGAGGGCAAGCAAGAATGAATTCCTGCCACCATGCCTTGGATCAGGTTCTAAATTTGTAGCCATGCTCTTGCAATGCCCAATCTTGCCACAATTATTGCAAAGTAATAAATTACGACCAAATTACAGGACATTTCCTTGGAATAGCCCAGCATAATACCTTAGACTCAAAGTTAACAGCTTTCCGAAAATGTTTATTAAATTTATTAAATACTACAAAGCATTAAGCACTTTGTTAGCCAGTAGGTTGATGGTAGTTGCCCCTACTGCTAGCAGGTTAGAAGGGCAAGGATCTAAGGGAGATACAGATTTGAGGCTATGTATAGCTGCTAGTGACCCCTCCAAGAGGATGTGCTGGAAGCTTGAGAGAGTGGCCTTAGTCGTAGTGGCCGTACTTGAGTACGCTATGTCCATCAAACCCTCTTCTAACTGAGTGCCAGAAGAAAGGCTAGCTTGGATGGTTGAAATCATATGTTGAAAACAGGAAGCCAGCTGATCACACCATCCCGTCGAAGGTTGCACAGGCCTCTGGGGTCATAAAGTTTTTTAATACTTTAATGATTTCCCTTGAATAGTCCCCTGATTAAGCAAAACTCTGTCTGATAGTACACCCCATACTAACTATACGAGCCAGAAATGTGGTATAAAGAGATTTAACATAAATAATGAAATTATCTCCCAACCCAGTTTTAGCAAAAACAGCCCATAGGAAGCACCACAAGACACTGTTGAATTCTTTCTCTGTGTCCAACAGGATCATTCCCATGGGCTCCCGAGATCTTGTTGGCACTTCTAAAGCTGAGATTGCCAGATCAATATGAGCAGTTGTATCATGAGAAGGAATGAATCCATGCTGCATGGTGTCTACTAAGCTAGGGATAACCAATGCCAGTTGATTCACAAGGATATTAGACAATAAGAGCCACAATTAAGAGGGTGTTTATCTTTTTTTTTTTTTTATCTGAAATGTACGCTTCACCCCATGATGCTGTAGCCAAGGACAAAATAGATATAGAATTGACCAGCTCTTCAAACCTAAAAACTAAAATATCTGAGAAAGCTGAATCTGGGCCTGATCCTTTACCCAAATTCAGCTGAAACAATGCTTCTCTATAAGCCATCGAGGTAATTGGTGCAGCCAATATCGCCCACTGAGTAATAAATAAGTGGGGCAGGCTCAAAGCCTGTAAGCAACCATTAACAGCCTCTTGTGGATGGGGGCTCTCCTCTGAATTGAGGGCTACACAAATTCATGAAATGCAACTAAAACGACTACCAGACCTAGCATTATTTCACCATCTGAGTTCCGAATGCCAGTAAAGGCATTCCTAGAATGTCAATCTCTAATTTGAAAGGATAACAGTTGTCCCATCTCTTCACGGTTTTCAAAACATAGGGACTGTTTAGTCCACCATCACTGAAGAGCTCTAGCCCATGTCCTCTTCCGTAACATCATACAGACAGCAGTTAATTGCTTGAATATTACCTCTGCTCTATTCAACAGGCCATTACCAACCTATTTAGAATATTCAATCTTCAGACGGAGAAGCTCAGCCCGAGATTGTCCCTCTATATTTTTTCCTCTTTTGTCTTGCTGTATAGTATAGCTAAGAGCCTGGCCATGTACCATGGCTTTCAGCGCACCCCACACTCTTGTTGAAGAAGCAGAGTCTATATTAAAATGAATGTACTATTTCAGACAATCAGCAATAATTTGCGATCAAATCACCTTCTTCCAGGAAAAACCATAGAAGATCAATAACTCAATTTAATGAAAACTAAAAGTGCATTATGATCAGAAAAGAACAGTGGATTCAATGTAATTGAAAGAGCTTGAACAACGAAACTACTGACTAAGACCTTATCTATACAGGAAAGCATATTATGTGATGCCGAGTTCAGAACCCCAACAAGCCTGCCAAACATCCACAAGGGCATGAGAATTAATAACCTGTCTCAATGCAGAGCGGTACTTTTCCATACACTTCACAGCTAGCAATGAACCTGAAGTAGGATCAGATCCCGGTACAAGCAGCAGATTGAAATCTCCACAGATAAAAATAGGGGCACGACATTGACTAAGCTCTACTAGGGGAAAATTGAAAATTGAGGGGGTCATCCTTATTAGTTGCATATAATAAACAAATAGTCTAATAATATTGTCCTTCCCATATAGGCAATGACTCACCTACCAAACTGCTCAATTTTAACCTCATGTACCTTTCACTTACAGCTTCAAGCCAGCAAGGCCACCCCCCTGTAGCGACCCTCTCCCCGATGCAGCAAGAATATTATAGCCCAAACCATTCATTTTATTAGCCTCTGCAAAGGTAAATGGGTTTCTTGCAGGCAGAGAAGCTGTGGTTTGAGTGTCATGGGCTCCTCCCTATCATATCGCAACTTAGCCGCCGCTCTCAATCCATTTACATTCCAGCTGAGTAAATGCATGATCTGACCATCATTCCAAACATTATTGACCATAAATGGACATCCTAATCAGTGCCTTTTGTATGACAACACCTTTAAACAAACCTGTTGATAATTTTCTTTGTTCTACTCCCTGCAGCACCCACTCAAAAAGAACCTTGTGAAAACCCTCCTGAAACACAACCTTAACCTTACCCCGGCCACAACCCTCCCCCACTCAACTACTCCACCCAGAACCAATACCTGTCCTGTTTTCCTGAGAGAAACAAGAATCTTCTGCACCCCCTAAAACCCCCCAATAAAAATTTCTGATTTTGGATATATGCCGATCAGAGCCGGCACTAAGCTCCAAAGTAGACTTTGACAGCCCCCTAAAACATGAAAACATACAAAAGGAACTGAGAAGATTACACAGGGGAGAGATGGGAAGATAAGAGAAGATATTCTTTCCCTTTTTTATATTCTTGCATTCATCAGCTGCAACCCGCTAAAAGAAACCACATATCTATGTGTAGCGATCCGCCATCTCACCAGCACAGCGCCACCATGCACAGGCAATCACAGCCTGGGCATCACAGCATGCAAAACAACCAGCAGCACAGCCCATGAGATCTCTGGTGCCTCCACCTCCGGAGATAGCAAGGTAAGTAAGAATACTGCCACCCATACATATCCTTTAATGAATCCCTACATCAGCCTTCTTCATCTGTCTGCATACCAATGATGCTGTCACCATCCTCCCCACTGTGCGTTCCAAGAGGGTAAGCTGCCAGGGATTCCTCAGAGGTTGGCGCACGTGTAGCAACTCATCTGCACTCCTCCACCTTGACCATTAGGGAGAGACAAATCCATATAGTAGTAAGACAATTGCTATTGATTAATTACATTTATAACTCTTCTACAGCCCTAGTAGTGACAAAAACATACATAAATGTCTCTCTCTCTATATATATATATATATATATATATATACACACACACACACACATTTGTTTAGGTTAAAAAACTTAAGCAACAATAAGGCTAATTTGCTAGTTATTATATCTTTATTTATTAAACTTACATTTATAATTAATTTTAATTTTTAACTTAGTTTCAAAATTCTAAACACTACTACAATTCTTTAAAAACATAACTTGTAACCAAGTTTGTTTAGAATTAAATAAAAATGTTACAGAGGGTGGCTGATTTTAATGTATTGTTAAAATAATAGTTAAACATAAATATATTTAAATAATTTTTGTAATTAATACAAAGTTAATTTTAAGAGTTATCATTTTGTGTTTTTGTTAAGTAGTCCTAGGTTAGTATTGTTTGCTTAAAATTATATTTTTTAGTTTACTTCCAACTAACTGTATTTTTTTTTTTTAAACTGATAAAATGTATTTCATTTTCCTATGTTTTCCTTTTGGAAAACTGTCCCAGTGGCAGAGATCTCCACAAACTGGTGGAAAGTTACTACTAGTAACTTTACACTTATAAATTCCGTTGTAGGAGTCTCCACCCAGTCATTGGATCTAGCCTACTCTCTATAAAAGGCCACAAACAATCTACTGCACTTCTACTACCCATCAGACTTTTTGACATATTAGTGATATGTATTCATCCAGGCATTTTCACTTTCATTTATGGGCAAATATAAACTATTCACAAGAAAAAAAGTACGAAGTTCCTATGTGATGTGTTAATCACTCGAAAGGTAAGAGTTTTAGAGGTGTTACAGGTAAAGAGGAGGATAGGGGGAATTCCTCCTGTCGGAACTAGGGCCCTCACACACCCAGCAAGCTAGGTGTCATGCTTCATCATTTGAGCCTGCTCCTCGTCGGGCCGGCGCTGCAATGCCCTACGGGCACCCTTAAAGGGGCTCTTTTTCAGAGATCTTCTGTTCCTCGCCGTATGGGTGCCGTGGGTGTGTGGGGCCAGAATGAGTGTAGATGTGTAAAGTGATGATAAAACAGGTAAGGGAGTCCTCTGTGATAAATGTATTCAGCGAGGGACCCGACCTGATTAAAAGTAAATAGGGAGGGGTGACTCTTTTTGTTATAATGCGACAAAAAATGCACTCAACTCCCAAATGGTCGACATGTTTCTCGCTATTTGTTGTCAAGGAGTGATCGTTAGCGATTCTTCAGGACCGTGTGAAGAAAAATAAAACTATCTACACATAGGTGGCAAGGTGCAACGCTACCTACCACTAGTAGTCCCTCAGGGACATTTCCCTTGGGAAATGAGGTAACCTATTTAGGTATCGGATATTGCTTCATCAGTTGCAACGAAGTTAAAAAGACACAGTAAGTGGTGTCTCTACTCCCATTTGGAGCCAGACGGCCGACCTACCCCGCTCCGCTGCATCCAGGAAGGTTGTTTTTGTTAAGTAGTCCTAGGTTAGTATTGTTTGCTTAAAATTATATTTTTTAGTTTACTTCCAACTAACTGTATTTTTTTTTTTTTTAACTGATAAAATGTATTTCATTTTCCTATGTTTTCCTTTCGGAAAACTGTCCCAGTGGCAGAGATCTCCACAAACTGGTGGAAAGTTACTACTAGTAACTTTACACTTATAAATTCCGTTGTAGGAGTCTCCACCCAGTCATTGGATCTAGCCTACTCTCTATAAAAGGCCACAAACAATCTACTGCACTTCTACTACCCATCAGACTTTTTTGACATATTAGTGATATTTATTCATCCAGGCATTTTCACTTTCATTTATGGGCAAATATAAACTACTAATAACTTTGCCAATGTGAACTTTTTGGGAGATTGGGGGGTCAAAATACCAGAAAGTCTCAAATCATAGGCATCTATGACAATACTCAGACATTTGTGCAATAAAATGACCTGCATTTTTAAGGTAATTATACCGTTATTTGATACAGTGCACTGTCTGAGAGGAGAGGTGGCTTTAAAAGACGCCAAGGAGGCAAAACCGCTCCCTCAGATAACACACATTCTACTCTTCTATGGGAATTCAACTGAGGATGCTGCTCGTCCTTCACTTTCACCTTCAAGTGAATACACCTTTCCCTTTCTAGTCTACTGCACACTCTGCACCATTGCCACATTCCCTGCTGCAGTTTCTCCATCTCCCTCTTCTTTGACCCATTTGCATCTGACCTCCTCCTGTCTGTGCCACAGCTGATCTTTGCTCCTGTTTACTCTGAGGCAATGCCTTTGTCACTTGTATGTGTCTGAGCTGTACCTTGAAACAAATAATTTAATAGTATGTGCAATGCTAATACTATACATTCATACATAAATTACATTATGGGTCAAAATGTCAGCTTGAAACTTCTCACAGGATGCAGTGGCAGGTCTAGACATGTTTAAAAAGGCTACTTAAGTGGGGTGCACAATGAGTGCTGCATGTCCACTAGTAGCATTTAACTTGCAGGCCCTGGGTACATGTACTACCACTTTACAACGAACTTACAAGTAAATTAAGTGTGCCAATCAGTTGTAAGCTAATTGTACCATGTTTTAGGGACAGAGCACAAACACTTTAGCACTGATTAGCAGTGGTAAAGTGCACAGAATCCTAAGGCCAGCAAAAATCTTTTTGCAAGAGTCCTAAAGCAGGCGAAAACGAATTCAACAAAACAGTAGGGGGGTAAGCAAAAGGTTTGTGGGTGACCCTGCAGTGAGGACGAGGTCCAGCACCCCATTTGTGTGCTGTAAATTATTTTGTTTGAAAATAATTATACAGGCCCTGATTTGCAGAGGTTTTGTGGTGAGTAGTTGTATCTGTGTTATCATATCTTACTCCGGAAGATTCACGAGCAAGTCCTGTCTATGTCTTGAGAAACAGTACTATACAAAAGAATGATGGATGGAGTATTTGAAATAATCGCATCCACTGGTAATTACTTAAGGCCACATCCCAATGCATTGTTATTTTGCATAACATGCCACCTCAGTTTGGACCCAGCCATATGCAAATCAGCCTTGACCCTGCTCAGTGGGCACAGACCAGCCCGAACTGCCAGGCCAGGTCCTCCCTGAACCAGAAAACAAGCACCCAAAACCGGTTTTGCCCTTATTATTGATCATCAGTCAAATATAGCTTGGTTGCAGTGGCACAGTGTGCACTGGACCCATGTTTTGGCACTCCAAACCCACTTAGGGCATCAAATTGAAGTTTACAAACGTGATTCACAAAGGGACTTATGACTCGTAAAGTTACGAGTGCGGAGTCTCTGCAGTAGCGGTCCGTGGTAGGAGTGCCGGCCGGGCGGTGACGTGGGATGGGGGAGGGGCAGGGTCGGGGGTAGTAAACCACGGATTACGGCCGAATACAGGTAAGTAAACATTTAAATAAATAAAACAAATTTCGTTGTGAGCACTGCATCGCCAAATGCGATGCAGTGCGCGCAACGAAATTCGTTTTATTTATTTAAATGTTTACTTACCTGTATTCGGCCATAATCCGTGGTTTACTACCCCCCACCCTGCCCCTCCCCCGCCCCACGTCACCGCCCGGCCGGCACTCCTACCACGGACCACTACTGAGTCTCTGCACTCGTGGCGGAATCTCCGCACTGCAATGCTGAGTGTGGAGATTCCACCCCAAGTGCGAAGACTCCGCCATGAGTGCAAAGACTCCGCACTCGTAATTTTACGAGTCGTAAGTTCCTTTGTGAATCGGGACCACTGTTTTGTGCCACTCTACAAAACTGTGTGGCACTACACAAAGATCCCAACATAAATGAATAACAAATGTAATGAACAAGACTCTTGAGAAGTCTTCAGAACTTACAGCATACAAAACACTGATGCACAGAGACTGAGGAACAGACGGCATAATGAGGAACCCCCACACAAATCGGGGTAATACTAATACCATGAGTGTCAGCCAATAGGAACATCATGCTCTGGAACCCGGAAGAAAGCACATATTAGATTACGGCAGCCCCGTTTTATCTCTGGTCATGGTTTAATGTTTGATTCAATTTTAAATAATGAACACGGATCTTTGGGTCCAATCTTCTGTCTTTAAAGTCCTTTCTTATATTTCCAGGCACCCTTAGAACCAACGTACTGGCTTAAAAAGCAAAAATCACGAATATTTTGGCATCTGTATAATGTATTTCTCATCGAAATTGCTGTCAGGAGATTCTATGGGTTGAATTGCACTTTATAAGCAGAATTGTTCTTTTTCAAGGCAAGCAAAAGCTAAATAAAATAGATTAAAAAAAAGAATAGGCTCCCGCCAACAGAGCATTCTATTTTCTAAGATCCGTGACTGCTTTTCCAGGAACCTCAGCAATGTACGCGACCTGAATATCTGTAACTTCTATTTATCTATTTACTTGTGGGCGAAGGCTGTCCTCGGCCTCAAAATGTGTTGTGAGGAATACGTGGATGATCAAACAACCCCTGGGTGCCTTCGGCAATCTGCCTGCACAGGAAGTCATTATAACAGGAGATGAAGCCAGCAAAGGACTTTGACTGGAAAAACCCATTTTAACAACCGTGTAAGAATTTGTTTTAACAACGTTTTCCATTTAATTGGATCCACCCAATTTTTGATTGGCCAAAAAACTTTCAACTGCTTCCATTCCCTGATAAAAACCTAGGGGCATATTAGCAAGGGCACTATCGCCGCTTTAGCGGCACTTTTTGCCGCTAAAGCGGCGATATTCTTATCGCCCTATCAGCAAACTGTCTCTAACAGCAGTTAGCGACAGTTTTCGGGCATTAGCGCCCGTAGCTTTTACCGCTTTGCATGTCAGCGATATTTATCGCTAATGACATGCAAAGTGGGCGTCCCGACGAACAAACCTGGGAAACACCCGCTAACAGGCCTATCGCCTATTAGCAAGGTGGCCATGGCCCCAGTTAGCGACGTGAAAACTCCCGCTAACCGGGGTCATCGCCATTTATTTAACACCTGCAATTAGCAGGTGTTAGCCATATCTAACATGGGGGGGGGTGGATTATGCTGATACGACCACAGGGTCGTATCAGCAAGGTTATCGCCGTTTTCCATGAAACATCGCTGGAAAACCAGCGATGTTTCATGGAAAACACTGCTATGGCTGGAATAATTATCGCCATAGCGCTAAATGTCGCTAATACAGCGTTAGCATGGCAAATTATTCCGACGATAGCCGGCGATAAAAAAGTGCTCGCTAAACACGCTTTGCGATGTTTAGCTCACTTTTTAGATAATATGCCCCCAGCTTCTTTCCTTTGTGGTTTCCCAATTAAATTAAATTAACCAATGGCAACTCCAGTGTTATATAAGATGTGAGGTGTTAAATCTCCTCTATAAATAACATTTAATTGGTGCTTATACAGAATTATGCGAAACATCTAATAAATCAATTTTGTTTGATATTCTTCAAATTGGGCTTTCCCAGTCCTGCTATTGGTGGGTGAAATTTCCATCCTGCGAAAAAAAGATTTTTTTCTCCCTTTTTCATCCCACGGGGCAATGCAGGAACCACAGTGTTAATAATGCTTGCTTCCTGTGAAAGGTGACAGAAAATGAGTCATTTAACCCTTTCGGATACGAGTGAGTTCGGTTTAAAACTAAAATTCCTAATGCCCCAAACAGTAATAACTACCAACTTGGAAGTTAGGAGTGGGGATCATAGACAAGTTTGGGACGCAAAATAGAGTTTTATCAAAAACATCCATTAGAGGGCTCTTGCGCAGGGCTTTCCGCCCCAGGGTGTTCACACAGGCATATGTGGCAAGAGGGAAGATGTTGACCTTGAAAGATGGACACTGATTCTTGTGATACTGTTGTATGCTTTCAGTGTGTGTGCTGGAACTCCATATGGGAACATGGAAACTCTGTTGCTTTTCAAAAGACACTTTGGTGCTGTGGATTTAGTGTTTCCTCTTTTCCAAGATGAGTTTGGCATGATGAATGATGGGTGTACAGAATCCAAGATACGGCTGGCTTTCCAAAGTTTGCTCTAAAAAATGCCTTTTGTATAGATTAATGGATTCAACCACATTTTCCAAGTCGCCATTGCCTCTTTTTTAATCTGGGGGATAAACCAGGGATTATTGAGTCAAGTGTAATCAGCACGTGGCATGGCCATCGGCAAGCGTTGTGCCCAATGCACACATGGCATTACTCCAGGCTGTGCCCAGCTGGTACTCAGAGCGGAAGTGCTGGGCATATGGAATGGACAAAGGCCATGCATGCTCTTGCACCCAGTGGGATTAGGCACATTTTAGGCAATTGCAAAAGGATATAGTTATAAATAGACAGAATTTGCTAAAAAAAAAAAAAAGCTTTCATTAATGTGCATTAAGGTAGTAAGATCACAAAATAAGCAACAGCATGGAAAAAACATAAAAAATAATTTAAAATACTTCAGTTGGATGGACGTTATAGTTAAGAGGCAAAAACTAAAAGTTGTTAGCTACGCACTGCCCATGACCTCATGCACAACATCACAAATGAAACGACAAATGACAGTATTAATGGCATCACATGTTATTTCACCAATAACCTATTCTATAGCATCACAGATACAGCAAGTGATTGCTCTTTTTCATATCTGCTTCTTTACAAGGGAAATATAGTCTAATTCATGATTAAAAACTTAAACAGGGACAGCTGGATATTTTTTGGTGATACTTTATTTGAATAAGTGCAGGTCATTCGTTTAACAAAAGCTATAGCTTGTGAGCGTAATGTTGTAGCCTTCATTATCAACATAATAGTTGCTGAAAAATCTAACTGTTGAAAGGTACTGCAGCCATACATCTGTATTTCATGTCTGTGAGGATTCACACATTTATTACTAGAGTCTAAAGGTCAAATTCGAGTTTATTACTATAGTACAGCAACACTGGTATGGGAAAAACACTGTTTACTGCCTCACAGTTTTCATGTAACAATTACTTTTACACTGGCAAATAAATTAACTCTTCCAGCAGTCACAAGATATCTTCAGTGTGATTTTACTACACAAATGTAACCGCTTGCATCCTGACTTTGGTTAAATACCTGAAAAAATGACATGGCATAAACCATATCTACAGATGAGCTCACATGAGTTATGGACCCTCCTCACACTCAACAATGGTAATAAATAGCATATTGCACACTGCATAAGCAATTTGGATAGATAGATGGATAGATAGATAGATAGATAGATAGATAGATAGATAGATAGATAGATAGATAGATGGATATGCATATTTAATATATGTATATATGTTACCCATTGATAGTCGCCACAGGGAAGTTATAGTTGGGTCTGAGTTTCCATAGGAAATGCCTTTTTGGTATGCTAATAGCTTTGGTGCCGTTTGAGGAATCTTCACAATAAATAAAGGTTAAAGTACCATTATAGTTAGGTGAACATTTTTGTGACTACGTAACCTTTTAAACATACAAAACTACTGAAATTCAGCAGTTATAGTTATCTCAAGTAACTATAACTCGTGCCCTAAGGTAAATATAACTCAGGCCCTCGCCATGCACTGCTAATTATCCCACATATTACATTACTCATGATATCTTCTATGATATCATTGATAACATCACCGCAACATTTGCAATTACATTATTGATGAGAATACTGTGCATGGCGGGGGCGCGTGTAAGAGTTACCTTAAGGCACAAGTTATAGTTACTTGAGATAACTATAACTGGTGAATTTCAGTGGCTTTCTATGTTTAAAACATTAAATTGTCATTAAACTTTTCACCCAACTATAACGTTAGTTTAACCTTTGTATTTTTTGGTGAGTATATATATATATATATATATATATATATATATATATATATATATATATATATGTATATTATCTACTGGCGGTCGCCAGTAGATAGTTATAGTTAGGACCTATTTTCCATAGGAAATCCACGACATTCTATTTGAAATAACTCTTGCGCCGGTTGACGAATCTTCGCGAAAGCTTCCAACTTGTTGGGGCGCTCCGCTCCGCTCCTACCCTGAAAGTCTCGGGTTGATTCGTCAAGCGGGGGCTGAGAAAAAAGGGGGGTCCCAAAACGCGTTTTCCCCATTCATTTTTCCATAGGATTCTTTCATCGCAGCTACAGCCCGAACTGCTGAACGGAATTACACCAAATTTAGCAAAGAGGTAGCCCTTGGTTCAGTGTCGTGCCTTTTGCTTAAATGGTGTAAATCCGTTCAGTAGTTCCTGAGAAAATCAAAAGTAAAGTCACATATATATCTATGGCCGAGTAGGGTCCGCGTATCCTGAGCGCACCCTGCGCGCACCATCCCGATCACGAGCTGCATGCTAATTGGCTGTCAAGTGGCTGTAAACACTCAAAATCAGGAAGTGTTGGCAGCCATTTTGTCCCTCGGTAGAACCGAGGGACAGAAACAAGTGCGCAAAGCGCAAAGGTGGCAGGGTAGAAACACCCTGACCCCTAGGTCTGCTCAGGGGTCCCACAAGGACCCCCTGGGCAGAAAAAGCATTTTTTTTTTTTTTTAAATCGTCGGGATGCGCTTAGGGTGCGCGGATCCCGCCGTGATTAGAGGCACAGAAACAAGTGCGCAAAGCGCAACAAGGGGGCAGGGTAGAAACACCCTGACCCCTAGGTCTGCTCAGGGGTCCCACAAGGACCCCTGGGCAGAAAAGCATTTTTTTTTTTTAAATCGGCGGGATGCGCTTAGGGTGCGCGAATACGGCCGGAAAAAAAACAAAACGAAGCGGGGTCTCCCGCGCTTTGTTGTTAATTGGCCCCCGGGTGGGCCAAGTCCCGGGGGCATGCGGGGGGGTATTTATAATATGTGGGGGCCTCTAGGCTTCCCGAGCCCCGGGGACCACCACCCCCGGGGCTTTAAAAATAAATGGTGCGGGAGGGCTCTCGGCCCTCCCGCAGCCCCCGGGACCGCCACCTCCCGGGGCTTCTTTTTTTTTTTAAATTACCTGTGTGGGGGGGGGGCTTGAGCCCCCCCACACGCCCCGGGACCCGCCACCTCCCGGGGCACTAAAAATTTCAATATGGGGGTCCATTACGGACCCCCAGAGCCTCGGGGACCACCACCTCCCCGGGGCTTTGTCGATGGAGGGAGGGGGCCGTGCGGCCCCCTCCTGGAGCCTCTAATGGCCCTGGGGACCGCCACCCCCCAGGGCCGGCTCCTGCAGTGTTCCGGGGTGCCTACCCCCGGGACACTGTAGTTTGCTATCCCGTCCTGTCATAGCAACCTGCTTTGGATATTGGAAGCAAGAGCAGGGAAACCTGCTCTCGCTTCCAATATCCAAAGCAAATTGCTTTTCCACATGGGGAGCTGCATGTTAGCAGCTCCTCGTGTGGAAAAGCAATGCCGGCTCCCGCAGAAGGCGGGGAGCCGGCATGGTCCGTGGGGGAGTTGGGGTCCCCCCACGGACCCGAAAGGATAGGTGCAGCCCCGGGGGATGGGGTCCCGGGGCAAGTAGTGGCCCGGGAGGGGGCCACGCGGCCCCCTCCCCAAAAATAATAAAACAAATTTAAAAAAATAAAAATAAAGGCTTGCCCCGGGGGATGGGGTCCCCGGGGCAAAAGGAGGCCTGAGGAGGGGGGCCACGCAGCCCCGCTCCATAAAAATGTCTTTAAAAGTGTGGCCATGCCCCGGGGATGGGGTCCCCGGGGCCGGATTCGGCCACGGGAGGGGGGCCACGCGGCCCCCTTCCCGTTTAATTTAAAAAAGAAAGGGGTAAGGCCCTGGGGGATGGGGTCCCTAGGGCCCAAAAATAGGAAAAAGGAAGGGGGCCACACAGCCCCCTTCGGAGAGAAAAAAAACGATCGGGCCGCAGGCCCCGCCCTTTCCTTTACCACTCTGCAAACGCGCCCCTGGCGCGTTTGCAGATGGGGAACGAACCCCTTAAATACTGGGGGTCCCTGGGTGCCAACTAGCCCACCAGGAACCTCCAGTATGCGCCAGGGGCTGCGTTGCAGAGTGGTGTACAGAGGCCACACCCCTTTTTACACCTCTCTGCAACGCAGCTCTGTGGCGCTTTTTGGAGGTACATGGTGGGCTAGTTGGACTCCAGGGACCCTCAGGATTCAAGGGGACTTAATCCCCCAACTGAAAACGCGCCACGGGGCGCGTTTGCACAGTGGTGAAAGGGCGGGGCTTCAGGTGACATGTGTGCAAACAGGCCCTGTGGCGTGTTTTAAGATGGGGAATTAAATCCTCTTCAATCCTGAGGGTCCCTGGGGCCAACTAGCCCACCAGGTACCTCCAGTAAGCGCCACGGAGCTGCGTTGCAGAGTGTTGTAAAAGGGGCGTGGCCTCTGAACACCTCTCTGCAACGCAGCTCTCTGGCGCATACTGGAGGTACCTGGTGGGCTAGTTGGCCCCTAGGGACCCTCGGGATTGAGGAGGAATTAATTCTCCAACTTAAAACGCGCCACACGGCGTGTTTGCAGACATGTATCCTCAGGCCCCACCCCCTTTATTCACCATTGTGCAAATATTCCTGTAAAATCAGCCAAACTACGAATTCCGATTTACTCACCTGTTATCAGGAGAGACCTCAGTGCTGCATCTTTGCGCCCAGTACCGATCCTGAAAAGTAATTCTAACCGTACTTACCAGTAACTTGAATTTCCTTCCATAGGCTAACATTGACTGGTTTCACTTGGAAATTCTTCTAAGTGTGGAGTTTTGGAACTTTATAATATTCCTCTAAAATCAGCCGAACTACGAATTCCGATTTACTCACCTGTTATCAGGAGAGAACCCAGTGCTGCATCTTTTAGCCCAGCACTGACCCTGAAAAAGTAATTCTAACCGTACTTACCAGTAACTTCAATTTCCTTCCATAGGCTAACATTGACTGGTTTCACTTGGAAATTCTTCTAAGTGTGGAGTTTTGGAACTTTATAATATTCCTCTAAAATCAGCCGAACTACGAATTCCGATTTACTCACCTGTTATCAGGAGAGAACTCAGTGCTGCATCTTTTAGCCCAGCACTGACCCTGAAAAGTAATTCTAACCATACTTACCAGTAACTTGTATTTCCTTCCATAGGAATCCATTGTCTGGTTTTCAGCAGGAAAGTTTCAAAGTGTCGATTTTCACAAACTACAAATATTCCTGAAAAATCGCCTGTATGACTTAAACGCATTCTTTCAACTGTTTACAGGAGATGCACCAGTGCTGGATCCAGGATCCACCACTGAGTAAGAAAAAGTAACGATAACACTACTTACCTGCTAAGTGAATTTCCTCCCATAGGATAACATTGGTGATTCTATGTGAAAAAGTTTCTAAGTGTCAACTTTTAAAATACAATAATATTCCTTAAAAATCACTACTGTAACCAAAACGCTTTTACTCAACTGTTTACAGCAGATGTCCCAGGACTGAATCTAGGATCCAGTCCTGTGGTTAGTAAAGTAATCCATAAAGTAACTAATTGCATTTAACTAGAAATTCACATTGAGCTCAATCTTGCATTGTTTGAAATTGTGTTGCCCATTGCAACAACTGTAACTACTGTACTTAAAAGTCTATTGCCTATTTGCAAAGTATTTAAACTAAAGTAATTCATTCTGAGAAAGTATATTTTGTAATGTAATGTATAATGTAATTACAATGTAATTTAAAAAATAAAATATCTAAAAATGAATAGTTTAAAAAAATGTAGTAAATCAGTATCCAAAAAATAAATATAACAATTAATACATTTAAAAATTGTCATTTACAAAACCTTTGAAATTCACTGAAAAAAACCATAGGTTTCAGACACGTTATAGTTAGAAATTAGCATTTAAAAAACCTTTGAAATTCACTGAAAAGACCATAGGTTTTAGAGACAGTTATAGTTAGAAATTAGCATTTAAAAAACCTTTGAAATTCACTGAAAAAAACATAGGTTTCAGACACGTTATAGTTAGAAATTAGCATTTAAAAAACCTTTGAAATTCACTGAAAAAACCATAGGTTTTAGGAAAGTTTTAGTTAGTTGGACATTGCACTCGTACAAAACCCGTGAAATTCCCCGTTATAGTTAGTTCAGCTAACTATAACTCGTGCCCCGCAATGCACTGCTGATGACGTCACATATTACATCACTCATGACATGGTCAGTGACATCACTGATGACATCACTGATGACATCTCAAATGACATCACTGATGACATCATCCAGTGACTGTGTGTTTCTGTAAAGTTTAAATATTTTTAATATATATAGGGAAAGGCGTATTGAAGAATGAGTGGGTGTATAAGTGTCTGTATGGATGATTTAGTAGGTGCGTGACTAACTCTATAAGTGAGTGATTAAACGTATCTTACTGAATGCATGGGTTAGTGACTAAACTGGGTGAATGTCTGTATCCGTCTGTCTGTTGCTGTGTAAGTGGCTGCATGGGTTTGTGAATAGCTACATGAGTGTCTATATGAGTTATTGATTGGTTGTCTGAGTATCTGTATGGGTGCCTGAGTGTTTGTGTGGGTGGGGTGTGTGCGACTCTGTGCATAGATGTGTGAGTGGGTGATTCACTGGGTGGATGGTTTCAAGAGTGCATCTGTGATAGACTGTATGGGTGGGTAAGTGTGTGTAAGAGTGTGTTAGTGAGTGAATGTATGTCCCAGTGGTACATGTGTGAGTAACTACATATGTGAAAGGCAGTATATATGTGTGTTGGAGTATATAAATAGCTATAAGCGAGAGTGTGTGATTGTGAGAGTGACTGTATGGATGAGTGTGTGCTTGTATCAGTGATTGTAAAAGAGCGTAAGAATGTGCTAGTATTTGTATGAGTAAGTGAGCTGGTGTGTGGATAACTGTATAGGTCAGTAAATGGCAGTGTGTTTAATTATTTGCATGACTGACTAGGTGTGTGAGTACCTCTATGGATGAGTGGCGGTGTTTGAGTGTCTATATAGGAGTATGAGTGCATATGATAGTCCTGTACTGAGTGACCGTAAGTATGAGTGACTGTACGGGTGAGTGAGTGGATGTGTGTGTAGACCTAAGAATCAGTGAGTGGGTATGTAGTTATTGGTGTTGGAGTGTCTATGGTTTTGCGAATGGCAGTCTGTAATTTAGAGTGGGTGTATCAAAGGTTATATTAGGGTGTGAGGAGGTGCATCAGATTATCACGTGGATGATGTCATCAGTGATGTCATTTGAGATGTCATCAGTGATGTCATCAGTGATGTCACTGACCATGTCATGAGTGATGTAATATGTGACGTCATCAGCAGTGCATTGCGGGCGCAAGTTATAGTTAGCTGAACTAACTATAACGGGGGAATTTCACGGGTTTTGTACGAGTGCAATGTCCAACTAACTATAACTTTCCCTAAAACCTATGGTTTTTTCAGTGGATATATATATATATTTATGGTCTTATATTTTTAAATGAATAATTATGAAGTACATTTTAACACAATATCTTCCACTATTAGACATTCATGATGGAGTTTGACTCCAGCATACACTAATCAGCAATGTATATATTTGATATTGTGGATTTGAATTGTCCAGTGGAAAAATTGTTATGGACTAGTGCATGGAGGTTAGCTGAGGTGATGTTACAAAGAGCATAACACGGATGAGTTTCTACGAATAAGCACTAAGCACTTTATATGTATGGTGAAAATATATAGTACTGAAAGGTATATTGGGGAGTAGATACTACGGAACCAGTGGTGTGGTTTACAGTACAACAAATTTCTAGTCACCCCAGCTCGGTTTTAATTTTAATTTTAACAGCCTCCGTTTTATAATAATTGGCGTATGGATATATTATCGAAGTTAAGAGCGGGTTTGATTTAATCCATCTTTTTGTATATAATCCTTTTAGTGACCTCTTTTTAGATTTTTCATCTTTTGGCAGAGGACATATGCATTTTGTACTTGTATAAGCACAGGCACTTTAAGACCTTTTTGGTATTTCTCGCAGATTCTTTCCTGTAGCCCAGGGAATATGCACACTGCACTTTTGGCAGTGTTTGTCATCTCAATTAGTATATAAATCAGAACTTAGAAGTAATTACATATAAATAAACTTGAATGAATTCAAGGGGTATTACTAGAGATTGAATTATAGAGTAGCATGATGTCTTGGGAGGGATTGAGATATTTCATACAATTAACACAATACTGTGAGTCTGGGGTTCTTTTGATTATCAATAAGAAAATGATATTAACATAAAGGATTAGATGGTGTACTTCACAAACTGACAATATGTGTTTAGTCATGTCACTTTGGGAAAGATAGAGAAAGAATGTAAAGAAAGATAAAGCAATTTTGTTTACATCTAAACTATACATGATTCTAATCTTGAATGTGGCTCCTTTAAGAAACTGACCTTGTTTTTAATTGGTGGTGGGGGAAATGAACTATGCTTCCCCTTTAAATGGACACGTTTGTGAGCACACTTTTGACCCAGTAGAAGGCGCAAGCCGAAACGCGTAGGTCATCCTTTTGTATGCACCCTTGCACTTTGCTTGTGAAGGCTTCGTATGGAGAGGCTTACTGTTATATGCAAATAAAGCCCTTTGAAGTCAGTTCCTGTAAGTGCCGTGCTTCATTTCTGCCCTGGAAAGTGTGTGGAAAGCTGAGCCCGAGTGGAGGGCAACCATTTGGAGCATATGTGTAATATATATATATATATATATATATATATATATATATATATATATCCACAATACCCTTCTCCAGTACGGAAAGGAATCTGCACTCGAGGTGTGAACATGAAATCACTTTATTTTCAAGCTGACATTCATAAGGCAGCAAAGTTCAGAACGCGTTTCGGCGGTCAGCCTTTGTCAACTGAACCAAGAGGCCAGCTGTTATATTTATAGTACCTGCACGTGAGTGATTTGGTGAACATGGTAGAAATACTTGAATGCTCATAGTTCATAGATATATATAGATATATATATAGATATATATATATATATATATATATATATATATGTCGATATATAGCGGTAGCCACTCTGTAGTTATACTTAAGATTCTCAGGTATAGAAATTCTTTAAATTTTTGGGGGGGCGTGGCCAAGTTAATGGCCGGGTGAGACGCACTAAGCGCGAGCTCCCGCCGGAATCCCTAATCCTCCATTAATCCTGCAGTACACTGTTGGCATTTTAAGTCCTAAACGGCGGTCCGGGGGTCACCCATATGCTGCAGACTGACAGATCCCCCCATTCGCGCCTGAGACGAAGTGACGCGACGATATCGGGTCTGGGACCCAGTACGAGCGGCCTTGACAAGATGGCGGTCCGCAGTGCCGAAACAAATAATAAAGTTTCCCGGTTTTGCTGAGGGGCCGGCGGAATGTGTTGGGACTGGCTGCGGTGGATTGAGCCCTCCTGCCCCTCCGCTTCGAGAGACGATAGCGCCTGGTGACGGAGCGAGACTGGCTTCGGGAACTCGTCCTTCCTTACCCGAGCGGCCCTGAGGTGAGACTCGGACAGCGGAGAGCGGCCTGGAACTGGGGGCTGCATCCTAGGGTGCGCGGACGGACGGAGTCTTTACCGCTGGCCCGGAGTGCTGTGGACAATTCCTTCAGAGGCTGAACACCCCCTTGCGGCAAAGTGCTGGCAGATGCGTTGGGGTAGTGGCGGCGGGCCGAGAGGGCCTGGGCGGTGCTGCCTGAACTCCCGGCTTTGTTCTGGAACGCGATCGGCTCGGCAATTACCGGCAAAAGACACTGCACAGAGGTACTGGCAGCCCCCCTCCGCATTATCCCTGATCGGGGGGGCTGTGGCTGCACTCACGGAGCGGCTGGAGACGGATTTGAGACAAGAGAGGACCCTGGGCCTGGTGGTCTCAGCTGGGGGCCTTGGGCACGCAGAGTCTGCCTGGCTGGGCTTTGCCCTAGATGAGAGGCCGGGGGGTAATAACCCAACACCGCAACATGCGCAGCCTGCCCTGAATTCCCCCGGTGCCCGACATTGTACCGTTCCTGCATAGAGGTGTGGGGAGCGTGAAGAAAACACCAGCTGGCGCCTGATCCTGCGTGGAAGTCACGAAAAGGATCCTCCCCCCCTCCCAGACGGCATTCTAACGGCACTGAAGACGCTTGTGGTATTGGTGGCTGCGAAGTCCTGTGCCTCTTGCAAGCGCTACACAGACAGTCTGGTTGAGGCCCTGGATGTGCCTGGAACTCATCATGGATCCTGAGTGGAGGGGGGGGTGGGAGTCATACCCGCTCCTGCTGGTACTGGGGGCTACTCGTGACAGAGTGGTCGACATGGTGTAGCATATCCCAGAGGGCAAAGACCTACACCTGTCCCATAGACGACCGGCCTGACTTTAACACCGCAGAACCCAACGGCCTGTCAGATCGAGGGCGACGGTCATTCCTGATGAGTGGGACAGCGCGCCGGAGGCGCGGCGCCTGGACGTCCATACCGGAGGGCCCTCTCCCCTCCCTAGTCTGTGCCGGCGGAGAGACAGAGTTAGCCTACCTCTGTGCCAGCAGTTAGGCCCACGTACCACAGGAGAACCAAAGAGCATCCTACACCCGGACGAGCCGCGGGCGAGAACAATAGCGAGAACCCCACTATACGTGGAGAGGCTGAGAAGAAACGAGAACATGGCCAAAGATAAAGACCCGAAGACCCCGAGACAGGGCAAGATGGACAAATACACCAAAGTGCTCCCTGCGCACTCTGAGGCGGCAGAGGCAGCGCAGCCTCCCTCAGACACAGCCCTGCTCCTTCAGGCCATCCAAAGCACCAGGGAGGCGTTAGAGGGGATAATCGGCGAGGTGTGTTCAGAGGTCTCGCTGCTTCGGAAGGATCTTCGTAAGGTGTCGGAGCAGGTGACAGAGGCCGAGACCCGGGTCTCAGAAGTAGAGGACGCAGTCAAGGACCTCCAGAAGGGGATGAAAGAGGTACGCAACACCACCGCGGATATGCTATGGAGGATTGATGATGCAGAAAACCGGGCTCGGAGAAACAACCTCCGCTTCGTATGCTTTCCGGAGGGTGTGGAGGGATCCAATGTGGCAACCTTCTTGACAAAATGGTTAACCAACATCATACCAATGGATCAGTTCTCCCATTGTTTCGGCATAGAATGTGCACACCGCGCTTTAAGTGCTAAACTTCCTCCCGGTGGCCCGCCAAGACCCATTATTGCGAAACTGTTGAACTTCCTAGATAGAGACATGATACTTAGGGAGATGCACCGCAAGGGGGAAGTCCGCTACGACAGCTCGAAGATCATGACATTTCCAGATTACAGCCACGAGGTGCAGAGACAGCGCCGCACCTTTGATTTTGGCAAAATCAAATTACGAGCCCTCCAGCTTCAGTACATGCTCTTGTTTCCGGCAAAGTTAAAGGTGCTGTTTCAGGGGAAGGCTTTCTTCTTTCAGACTCCGGAGGAGGCATGGGTGGAGGAGAGGCCGGCGCTTCGACCTCAGAGGGGGCTGTCCCCGGACACCCGAGGACGAGGGGTCGTAACCAACGAAGTTGGGTCTCCGCAGCGACGGAAACGCAGAACTACAGGACGATCACAGAGAATCCGCAAAGGTCCGCCATATTCTAGAACATGACTTAAGCACATCACAAGGAGTCAAGATGGGCGTAAAGAGGACGACACTCCATCTGAAACGGAGACAGCGCAGGGAGTCGGCTCCCCCAATCAGCAATCCGACGATACTGACAGGTTCTCTGGACCAGCATCAAGGCATCCATTAGAAAAAGCAATTCTGGCACTGGAACAGAGTGGGGGAGACGAAGAACCGAAAGAAGACGCTCTGCCCACGGATGGCGATCCCACTGATCTGGGTGCTGCAAGTTGAACTCCGGCGGAGAAGCCCCACGGACTAACTCTCACTCCCCCTCTCTTCTTTCTCTTTTTTCTTTTTTTCTTTCTTTCTCTTTCTTCTATTTTTTTGCTGCCTTATACTTTCTGTCTCTGTCTCTTCTTTGAAGAGTGCTGGATCTTGAACGATAGTCGGACGGATCACCTGTGAAGCAAAAACTGTAAGAGTTGGGGATTCGGGGCTCATGAACGGGAGGGGAAAGGAGGGATCGACAGACCGACCTATCCACACCGACCAGGGCCGTTTCCAGAGATGGGGGGGCAAGAGGTTTGAGGGGGATGGAGGGATGTTGGGTGGGGGTGGGAGGGGTTTCATACAGTTGGATGTTAAAAGTTTATATTTTTGTTTGCCAAGCACAAGGATCACGGAACCAAGACTATTTTGCAACAGGAGAGAAATGGGGGACATTCACCCCCCGACCATAACACCCTCGTTGTAATGTCGCCAGAGGTAACATTACCAGGAATCCCACCCTGACGGTTATGACTTGAAACGTTAACGGACTTGGGGACAAGATCAAACGTGGGCTAGTGTCACAGCATATACAACGACTCCACCCAGAGGAGGTAATGTTACAAGAAACACATCTCAAGGGAACGCAGTGCGGGTTTATTGCTCGAGGGGCATACAGGGTCCTGGCACACTCGGGGTTCACCACCGGGGCAAGGGGGGTGGCGATCCTGATTAAGAAAAACATTTGCTTTCAAACTACACGCCTTTGGCATGATTCCCTAGGTAGATATGTGGGTGTCCTGGAGATGTGGAGATGGGTCGAGGTCCTTCTGATATGCATATATGCACCCCACAGATTGCAGGCACCCACCAAGACAAAGGTAATAGACGTACTGATTGAGGCACCCTCCGCACTACATGTGGTAGGAGGAGATTTTAACAATGTAATGGACCCAGCCCTCGATCGCTCTGGGGGAGGGCCCAGATCCGCAACGACCACACCACTACGGCGCTTCTTCACGACGATGGGACTGACGGGCATCTGGAGGGCAAAACATCCCTAAACCAGACAGTTCTCCTTTCACTCGGGGGCTCACGACACACATTCCAGACTGGACTACATATTTGTTCCCAGAGGGGAAATATACGACGCAGGGCGCGCAGAATATACAGCCAGGGGCCTTTCAGACCACTCCCCACTTCTGGTGGAGATGGGCTTGAGAGAGCGGGACGAGACTCGTGGCTGGAGACTGAACCCATGGGACCTGCAGAACACCAAAATTGCAAAGGGAATTAGGGAATTAGGGCAGACACTCACGTTTACTTTCTACAAAACAAGGACTCGGTCCCCTCTGGAGTGACGGTCTGGGAGGCCTACAAAACGGTGCTACGTGATAGGGCCCAGAATCGTATTGCATGGGAAAAAAGAGCGAAGGACAAGTGCCTGACGGACCTGGAACAAAAAATAAATGACCTAGATAGACAGGTTGTCCAACGCAATGATCCTGAACAGTCCTGTAAACTTGCATCCCTATGACGGAAATACAAGGAGCTGGCCTCCGACGCTGCCAGGAAGTTGCACCTGGCGACCCTGCATCGCCTTTACGAAGTGGGCGATAAGGCTGGGAAGATCCTGGCCTGGCTTAGCAGGCGAGAGTTTCAAAATAGGTGGGTGGCAGCAGTGATAGACCTCCAAGGGAACAAACAATGCACAGACGAGGGTTTGGCCACGGCCTTTGCTGAATACTACAGAGACCTCTGCCGGGCGCGGCCACAAAAATCGCAGGCCGAGATACAGGAGTACTTGGGGACAATCCCCACCCCAATGTTAGAAGAGAAGGAAACTTGGGCCCTAGACGAGGACCTAACACTAGCGGAGGTTCAAGAGGCGGTGACAAAGTTGCGCCCCGGGAAGACCCCTGGTACCAATGGGTTGCCCGCGGAATTCTACAGACGGTACGTGGACATTCTCTGTCCCCACCTTCTCAGGCTCTTTCTAGATGCCCAAATGGAGGGGATTCTCTCCCCAGACCTGCGGATGGCTACTATCGTGGTCATATATAAGGAGGGCAAGCCCCGCGATCAATGTGGGTCCTATAGACCCATCTCTCTACTGAACTCGGAAGTCAAGATCTTGGGGCCTGATTCACAGAACTAACTTACGTCAAAAACGTAAAGTTAGTACTTTTTGGTATTCACATAATACACTTACTCATTTCGGTATTCACAGAAGTTAGTAGTCCTAACTTTAGGACTCCTAAATGCCTTCTGTGAATACCGAAAGTCTTAAAGTTAGGATTTTCTCAGTTTAGGAGTAGTAAAGTTAGGACTCCTAACTTTAGGACTCCTAAATGCCTTCTGTGAATACCGAAAGTCTTAAAATTAGGATTTTTCTCAGTTTAGGAGTAGTAAAGTTAGGACTCCTAAATGCCTTCTGTGAATACCGAAAGTCTTAAAGTTAGGATTTTCTCAGTTTAGGAGTAGTAAAGTTAGGAGTCCTAACTTTACTACTCCTAAACTGAGAAAAATCCTAATTTTAAGACTTTCGGTATTCACAGAAGGCATTTAGGAGTCCTAAAGTTAGGAGTCCTAACTTTACTACTCCTAAACTGAGAAAATCCTAACTTTAAGACTTTCGGTATTCACAGAAGGCATTTAGGAGTCCTAAAGTTAGGACTACTAACTTCTGTGAATACCGAAATGAGTAAGTTCATTCTGTGAATACCAAAATGAGTAAGTGTATTCTGTGAATACCAAAAAGTACTAACTTTACGTTTTTGACGTAAGTTAGTTCTGTGAATCAGGCCCTTGGCCATTGTACTTGCGACTCGCCTCGTGGGTGTGATCGGGAGTCTGAGTCACGACAATCAATCTGGATTCATGCTGGGTAGATCTACCAGGCTGAACCTTAGACGCACACACAATTGGCTTATGGAGGTGTGCAACCGTTTGAGCCCGCAGGTGTTCTTGTTATTGGACGCAGAAAAGGCATTCAACGCTGTCAACTGGCAGTTCCTCGACACCACTCTGGCCAAATTCGGACTAGGGCCGAAATTTCGAGGCTGGGTGGCACTTTTATACAAATGACCAATGGCCACAATGCGTGTCAATGGTCGATGCTCGACGAGACAGGGATGCCCCCTGTCGCCCCTCCTCTTCGCGCTTACTCTGGAGTCATTGGCCTGCGCCATTAGGATACATCCCGCGATTCGGGGCTTCCACATCACGCCCGCGGACGCAGAGGAGGAGAAAATCTCTCTTTACGTGGATGATATCCTGCTATACATCACGCACCCTGAAACGACCATACCGGCCCTTTTTGAATTGATTACTGAATACGGTCAACACTCAGGGTACAAAATTAATTGGAATAAATCTACGATATACTGCCCGACTAACACATCATTAGATTGTTCTCTACCTGGAGAACTGCGAGTTGTGTCGAGGGGCTTTAAGTATCCAGGTATCTTTGTCACGCCCCACGCGGAGGTGTGTAGACGAGAGAATCTGGACGTCATCCTGGGCAACTTTAAGGTCGACATAGAGAGATGGAAGGATCTTCCTCTCATCCTGCTTGGTCGAGCGGTTCTCTTTAAAATGATCACTCTGCCACAACTCTAGTATGCCCTCCAAAACACATACCATCTTCTGCCTAGGGCTATCTTCACTGAGATAGATGGCAAAATTAGATCACTAATATGGCAGGACGGGCACCCCAGAATTGCATTACAGACATTGCGGCACAACCCTTACAACGGAGGGATTGCACTCCCTGATATAGAGGCTTACTATTGGGCATCCCACCTGATCTACATAAACGAATGGACACACAAATGCAGAGACCACCCCACATACCGTCTTGAGAGGGAGACAATGCAACCTCACACACACCTACATTATCTATATGGGGGAAGGGCAACTCACGCCTGTTACCCGCGACTCAAGTGACCCTGTTGGCATGGAAGAGGGCTAGCAAGACCCTGGGTTGGACGAAATGGATTACGCGGTCCACACTGCTTTGGGAGGGGACTTGGCTTAGAGAAATGCACAAACTCACAGGGTTCGAGACCTGGGACCTCCTTGGAATCTCCACGATAGGGGACATAGTTGAAAAGGGGGAGCTTAAAACATGGACTAAATTTAAGCAAGAATATAACATGGCTGATTCCCAATTCCTTAAGTACGCACAATTGCGACATGCGTGGCGGGCGGAGAACATCCCCTGGGAGCAACTCCCGGAATATGCTCCCCTGGAGGGCAGGCTCCTACAGGAGGAACTTATCGATAAAGTGGTCTCCCTTACATATAAAACCATCAACAACAATCTTCCCGATGGGTTGTTAGGTCTCCGAGCAAGGTGGGAGAGGGACGTGGGGTCCATGGAGGATATCGACTGGGAGGGCGGCATTAATGCATCCCAGGGAGGTGGCCATAAAGGCTCGACTTCGACTCATTCAATTTAAAATATTGCACCGAACATACTATGATAGGGATAGACTGCATGGGATGGGGAGAGCAGAGTCGCCGCTGTGCCTGATGTGCAATGCCGCTAACAGCGATTTTTACCATACGATCTGGGCATGCCCCACACTCCGGCCGTACTGGACGCAGGTGATTGGCTCATTAGGAACGGTCTTAGGGGTAACATTGCCGATGGAACCCAAATTTGTGCTACTGGGGATCCCAAGCGAAGTAGATGTAACTAGAACTCAGTTGATTTTTGCCTCTTTGGGGATGGTGGTGGCCAAACGGGACATAGCTAGGAACTGGGGGGTGGCTGACAGACCGTCTATCCAGGAATGGACGAATGGGATGGATATGTACATGACGGCTGAGCAAGTCACATATCGTAGTAGAAGGTGCCCAAGGAAATTCCACAAGATCTGGGACCCCTGGAGAAAACACTTTGGGCTGGATATGGGAAGTGGCACGCAACAGTCCACCAGACGCATGACGCAGGAGACTCAGACAGAGACTTGAGTCCACAACGTTTCAAAAGACTACTCCTTTAATTTACCGGAGATTGTTCCTTGGCCCAAGACGCAGTCCCTTCACCAAGATAACAGTTGCAACTGGCATGCACTGGTTTTCAATGGATCACTGAAAGGGAGGGGGAAATGGTTCCAATGATAATGACCATATCTGTAACGGTTTGAGCTCTACCTCTGTTAATGTACCATGCACGACTTTCTTAGTGCTGATTGTTCAGTTGTATAAAATTAAAATTAAAATAAAAAAAATAATAATAATTCTTAAATTTTTTGCCAGCTAAGCACTTTGCCCCCATTTGACAAATCTCCACGAAACTTTCCAGACCTATAGCTTTTTCTTCATAGGAGTATGATGTAAAGTTTTGTGGTGACTGGTCAACGGTGTACAAAGAAAAAAGAGGGGACCCAGAACACATTTTTCCACCAATGCGTTTTTCATAGACTTTTGTGTCACAGATAGTGCAAAAATGGCTGGATGAATTTGAATGAAACTTGGCAGTAACACAGATTATGTTGTGTAGATGACCCTTTTGGGTAGTACAGGTAAGGAGGGTAAGTATTTTTAAAGTGATAAGACATTTTAACGTAGCAATCTCTGTGGCTGAGGTAATTCCACAAAATTTCACGGTATTTCACAAAAGTACCGTGGTACATAGCAATCATAAGGCATTATGTGATTAGCTAATGACTGCCTTTACAAAAGTTAAAGGCAGGCATGTTGTTTTAAGTACATTTTGGCTGCATTCTGGGTTATGGCATTAGATACAGGAAAGTTTTGGGTTTTATATTTTTTACCTGCCTGTTACCACTTTATTAAAGTGGTAATAGGTAGGGAAAATTATTTATAAGTTTCTATATATTTTAAAAATGTATGGAGTACCACAGTACTGTGGTACTTCAAAATAAATAAATATGTTAAATTAATCCAAAATACACTGCACTACACTTTACAAATAAAATGTACCACAGTGTATTTCCAGTTTTTTACATATTTAATTCTTTACAAAAAATTCTATGGAGTACCAAAATAATACCTACAAATTACCGAGCTACCTGTTATTTTGTTTTTAAAGCGTGTTTTTCCATGCTGTAAAAATATATAGAAAAGTATAACTAGATTTTTCTACCTATTACTACTTTAATAAAGCTAATGCAGGCCCCGAAGACCTGAAACATTTCTGCCCCATATCCCTGCTACCAGCTCCTGCAAAGATATTGGAAAAATGAATGTACCAGGAATTCATTAAATTAATTGAGACTCATAATGTCCTTGACACCTCGCCAAACGGGTTCAGGAGTGGCCACAGTACGAAATTGGCTCTCACATTGGCTGTAGATAGTATCCGGTTGATCAGGGGGGGGGGAGGGGCAAACTGATAATGCACAACTTATCCACAGCATTTGACACCCTTTAGCCAGTCCTAATGGTCAAGCGTCTACAGCAAGTCGGTGTCTGTGGTACCGCCCTGAAGCTTCTCCGCTTCTTCCTAACCAACAGAACACAGATTGTTAGCTGCTGGGGTTTCAAGGTGAAAGCCTTTAACCTCCCTTGTGAACCAGACCATTTTTTAATGTATATGTGGCCCCACAGGCAGAAGTGGTGCATTCCTTTGGGTCCCATGGTCTATCATATGACACCCAGATCATTGTGTCCAACTTAGAGCACCCCACATCAGTGGCGGAGAAGTTCAAATAATGCATGACTAGTGTCAGCAGATGGATGAAAGATAATGCCCTAAAATTGAATGCAGAAAAAACTGAGGTTTGGCACGCATCTGGTCCAATGATTGGTGGTCAAAAGACTGTGGACCCCTCCTCACTCTGCTCAAATCAGCAAAAAACCTGGGTGTCATCTTTGATAACACCTTAAGCTTTGACACTCAGATCAACCGTACCACCAGCACCTGCTTCCTCATCATCAGGAACCTGAGGAAGAACTTGTCAATGTTAATGCCATTTATAACGCGCTCGAATCACCCCGAAGGGTATCTCGTGAGACCAGGCAACCAGGCAGCGTATGCAGCTAGCTCAGAACAAAATTGTCTTAAAAAATTCCTATCCCATACATTCCAATTGAACTGTGCCAAATCTGTCATCATCGCTCTGGCCACCTCGCAATTGGATTACTGCAATTTATTATACCTTAACAATAAAACCTCTTGCCTTAACAAGCTAATATTGCCCAGAATGCAGATGCCCTTTTAGTTCTTAACATCTCCATACACCTGTCGGTAAGGGATGGGATTCCCTCCCTTCAGTGGCTCACCATCAAAAAAAGGATTACTTTCAAAGTTTGCTGCATGATTTTTTTAGCCTTACATCAAAAAGGACTCAGTCAACTTAACTCACTTTTTTGTTGGTACACTCCTAGCAGGCTAATTAGATCTTCTTTCCATAAAAAGGCAGTAATTCCCAGATTTCGGGAAGTTATGAATGAATGAATGTGTCCTATAAAGTGCATAGCTACTCCCACAGGAGTGTCCCAGCGCTGAAAGGTCAACACTACTGAGAAAAGTCACAAAACTCAAGGAAACAGCCTTCTAAAGAACCAGGTTTTAAAAAATTTCCAAACCAGAAGTTCGGACCTAGGTAGCCGTAACTGAAGGGCCAGAGCTTAGCCATAGCTTAGATGCAAGGAAGCTAATAAAGCTCCTGTCAATGTGTACTTTCTACACTCTGGGAATCTGTGCCAACAAAGCCTTGGAAGACCTAAAACATCTCAGAGGGGAGTAGGGTGTACTAAGAGAATGCAGATAAGCCGCGCCTGTCTTTCTGAAGATCCTGTAGCAAAAACAAAGGGCTTTGAAGACAAGGCATTTCTTCACTGGGAACCAAAACAATTTGTAGTGCGCCACACCCTTGGATGCAAGTTTCGAAAGGTTTAACTGTAATTGAGCTGTCGAATTTTGAACACGTTGGAGTCTCATGAGCCTAATCTGAGATACTCCCAGATATAAGATGTTATAGTAATCCAGCCGAGAAATCACTAAAGCTTGGATCACTGTCTTCTGGGCAGATACAGGTAGGAGGTTAATAATGTTTTTAAGAGATTTGAGAATTCCAAAATACTTGCCGGCTAAGGCTGTGATTTGACTGTTGAAAGTGAGTTTCTTGTCAAACCGAAACCCAGGTTTTTAACCTTAGGTTTGGCTAAGGAAAAGAACCCAGTGACTCCGGCCACCAAACCATGGACCATATTGAAGGCTGCTTGCCGAGGATAAGGACATCTGTCTTACCTGCATTTAACTTCAGGCAGTTGAGATCCATCCACGGAGACACCTCTGACAAGCAAGCCCCCAAAGAATTGGCCCCAGCGACAGAGTTCTGTGACAAGTTGACAATCAACTGGGTATCATCAGCGCATGAGACGATTTCAAAACCATAACACACAATGACATCTGCCGGGGGCGAATATATAGGTTGAAAAGAGATGGGCTTAATGAGGAGCCCTGTGGCACTGCCTGCGACATTGGAGCCATCTGAGAACGAAACGGCTTCTGAAGGACCTGAAAGGTACAGCCATGCAAAAAAGATGCCAGCCACCTTAAGGCCTTATGGCCAACTCCATAACCCCACAACCGCTCAAGTAAGCAGCTGTGGGTACTGTGTCAAAGGCCGCACTCAGATACAGCAGCAATAATCCATAATCCATAATCTGGCGCATGGACTCAGAGGCTAGCAGAAGAGCTGACTCAGTACTGTACAGAGGGTAGGAACCAGGCTGAATTCTATGTAGATGATCCTTTTCCTCAATAAACCCTGAGAGTTGCCAATTGATGTACGTCTCAGCCACTTTCCAAAGGAAAGGAAGCATCAACATCGCCCTGTAGTTCTCAAGCTTAGTGGGATCAAGAGAAGGCTTTTCGAGCAATGGAACCACAGAAGCGTGTTTCCAACCTTGTGGGACCTAAGCCACCGCAAAAGAGTTGTTATTAACATAGAACTCACAATGCACCTTCCTAACACGACTGTGATAAATGTTTAGAGCTGATCAGTATGTTTCCCTACTAGTCAAATCAAAATCTCTCCATCATATGTGCTCACAACGCTCACAACATTTTGAGCATGACTAGTTCCTCATTGAACTAATCCGCCATGGGTTTGGATCTGCGGGCTGCACTCTCTGCTGCTGGTGCAAATGCGTCTAGAGCTCCCAGAATCCAACCATCAACTTGAGTGTTGGCAACAGTGGGACAACTTTCAAGTGTGGGACAATTCGAGTCCAACTTCATAGTGAAATTAGAAGAAGTAACCTTAGCCCATCTCCTAGATCTAAACTTCAATCCAGGTTTAGTGTTAAAAGAAATATTACACAAGGAGACCCAGAAAGGATTGGCTTGATGGTCATACCAAACCAAGGGCAAAAGAGAGCTGGCCATTGAATCACTTAGATTTGAGAAAATAGGGTCCAGCGTGTGTCCACCACTATGTGCCGGTCATGAAACCAGCTGCGATAGCTGAAGACCAGATAAATCCGCTACCAGCATTGTGGCTAGAGGACATGCCGTGTCCTCGAAATGAAGGTTGAGGTCCCCAACCACAGTCAAATTAGAACAGTGTAAGACCAGCAGGGAGAAAACATCTGCCAGTGTGGAGCTGAACCTAGACGTTGGACCAGGAGGCCGATAGATGGGGCGACTGCTCTATCTCAGTGGCTACTGCCAAATAATGGAACAGTCTCCCCCCCCCTTATCTCTGTGCTTGACTCCTTTTCTGTTTTTAAAAAAACTTCTGAAAACTTGGCACTTTTCTTCCCAGGTTCCTTAGTAATCTTCTGCACCACTATAGACTTTTATGTACTACATCACAAAGTGCTTTGACATCTTCAGGTAGAGTGCGCTCTACAAAAGCTGTTAACATAACTTCGCATAATGTAATAGATAGGGACAACAATAAAACCTACTACTTACCTATGTCTAAGGCCCTAACCCAGAACTTAGCAAAAGTGTGCTGAAAACTACATGGCTGCCTTTTACATTTTGTAAAGACAGCCATTAGCCAATCATACACTGCCTTGTGGTCGCAAGTACAGCGGTATATCATGAAGCTACTGCGCAATAAATAACTAATTACTTTGAGAAATATAAATTTAAGACTACTTAAACTATTAACACCTATTACCAAAAAATACCATTTACACCCCACAGTCTATATTCCTGTCACATTACATCTACATCCATTCACTTACTTTCACATTGAATCTCTTTAAAGTACCACACTCCCCTCTACACCACTCCACTCTATGCCACTTTACTGTACACCACACCACTATACGCTATTACACTCTACACCACTCTACTGTACATCACTCCACAATACGCCACTGCACTCTATGTGCTAATCCACTGTATGCCACTCCACTCTACCCCATTCCACTCTACGCCACTCCACTCTATACTACTCCATTGTACGCTATCACACTCTACGCCACTCCATTCTATGACACTCCAGTCTATGCCACTTCACTGTATGCTCCTCCACTCTACACCGCTCCACTCGACCCTATTCAACTGAACGCAACTCCACTCTACGACACTACACTCTACGCTATTCCACTCTATGCCTCTCCACTCTATGTAACTCCAGTGTGTATCACTCCATTGAATGCTATTCAATCTATTAATCAGGATTTATAAAGTGCGGCTAATCACCCGATTGGGTATTCTGGCGCTTGCAGGCTTCAGAAGCTTGTTCGAACAGCCAGGCCTTGAGGGCCAATCAGATTTCCAGAAGTGAGGTGATGGTACGGAGTCGGTGTGGGGAGGCTGTTCCAGGTCTTGGCTGCGATGTGTGAGAAGGAACGTCCTCCACTTCTGCTTCGGTAAATTCAGAAAGTATGAGCGAGGGAGAGGGAGGTGGATCGTAGTCTTCTAGACGGTTTGTGGAAGTTCATGTGGTGGTTCTTTGGTTGTGTACAGACTTGTGTGTGTGGGTCAGCATCTTGAATTGACATCTCTTCTGTACGAGGAGCCAGTGGAGTTGTCTGAGTTGATGTGTGATGTGAGTTTGTCGGGGGAAGGCCAAGAATAAGTCTGGCTGTTGCATTCTGTATGGTCTGAAGTTTCTGTAGGAGGTGATTACTACATAGAGGGCGCTACCGTAGTCCAGTCGGCTGGTGATGAGGGCCTGTGTCATGGTGCATCTCATGTGTAGGGATAGCCACTTGAAGATCTTACGTGGCATGCACAGAGTGAGGAAGCAGGTGGAGGAGACAGCATTTATCTGTGATTTCATGGTGAGTTATGGTGGAGTGCTATTCCATTGTGCACTACTCTACTCTACCCCACTCCACTGTACGCCACTCCACTGTATGCCACTCCACTCTATGCTACTCCAATGTATGCCATTCTACTCACTGTTACTACACTCTACACTCTATGACACTGCACTCTACGCCACTGCAGCCTTCGCTATTCCACTATATGGCAGCCCATGCTGTACACCACTACTCTCAACATTATTCCCTTCACACCACACCTCTGTATGCTGCTCCACTGCATGCCACTCCACTTTACATCACTGCACTCTACGCCACTCCACTCTATACTATTCCACACTTCGCCACTCAACTCTACGCCTCTCCAATCCTCACTATTCTACTGTATGCCACTGCACTGTACCTCACTCCACTTAATGCCACTCCACTTAATGCCACTCCACCGTACGCCACTCCACTCAATGCTATTCCACTCTATGCCACTCCACTCTACGCCACTCCACTCTGTACCACTCCACTCTGTTGCACTCCACCCAACACCACTCCACTCAACCCCACTCCAGTCTATGCTATTCCACTGTATGCCACTCCACTCTACACCACTCCACTCCACTCTACGCCACTCCACTGTATGCTTATCCACTATATTCCACTCCACTCTATGCAACTCCACTGTACAACACTCCACTGCATGCTGTTCCAGTGTACACCACTCTACTGTACACCACTTTTCTCTACTCCGCTCCACTGTATATCATTCCACTGTACACTAGTCCACTATATTCTATTCAACTGCATGAAACTACACTCTACACCACTCAACTATATGTTATTTGACTCTATGCCACTCTACTCTACCCCACTCCACTTTATGCCCCTCCACTGTATGCTATTCCACAGTATGTTACTCAAGTGCACGCAACTCTACTCTACGCTACCCCACTGTATGCTACTTCACTCTACGCCACTCCACTCTTCGTTATTCCAGTCCATGCCACTCCAGTCTACACCACTCCACTGTACACCCCTCCACTCTATGGTACTCCACTGTATGCTATTACAGTGTACGATACTCTGTTGTATGCTATTCCACTGTATGCCACTCCACTCTACTCCACTCCCATGTACGTCACTCCCATGTACGTCACTCCACTGTACGCAAATCCACTGTACAACACTCCACTTTATGCCACTTCAATGTACACCCCTCCACTCCATACCACTGTATTCTAAGCTATTCTACTGTAACTCAACTCTCCCCACTCCACTCTACACTATTCCACTATATGCCAATCAACTCTACGCAACTCCACTCTACACCACTCCACTCTATGCTATTCCACTATATGCAACTCCGCCTTATGCAACTCAACGGTACGCTATTCTACTCTACTCCACTCCAATCTAAGCTATTCCAGTGTACATCACTTCACTCTACCCAACTCCATGCCACTCCACTGTACTCTGTCCAAAGATACTGGACTCCACTCAATAACAGTCTGTGGCCCTCCACTGTACCACAATATACTCCACTTTATAGCACTCTACTGCACAACAATGTACTCCTGTCAATACAACTCTAGTTTACTGACACTCTCCTCAACTCTACAACACTGTATACAACTCCCTCTGTCCTGCTCCATCCCACTTTACTACATTATATTCTGTGAGATACTAATCCACTCTACTTCACTTTATTCCAATAGTGCACTCTATGCCACTCCACTGTATGCTGCTCTATGCCACTCAGCTCTACGGCAGTTTATGACACTCAATTCTACCATGCTGCATCACTCTGTACAATAATGTAACCACTCTGTGGCCCTCCACTTCATGACACTTTCTGGCATTCTGCAGCACACCAGTCCAGTCCACTGTACGACACAGCAGTCAACTCTACAGCACTTTACTCCACTGTATGCTACACCAGTCCACTCTACTCCAAGCCACTCTATGCTACAACACACTACTCCACTCCATGCTATGCCTCTAATTATTATTATTATTATTATTTATCATTTGTTAGGAGCTACAAATCATCCCTGAGGGGATCTCTTGGCGCCATAGCATCAGATAACAGTTTACAAAACCATGCCAAGGTTACAGATTAAACAGCCAGGTTTTGAGGAGTTTTCTAAAATGAGTTAAATCAGTGCAAGAGCGAATGTATAACGGCAACCGATCCCAATGGTGGGGAGCCAAGAAAGAGAAGGAGCGACCGCCCAGTCTACTTTTAAGAATACGTTTGGGACACAGCAATAGCTGTTCACTAGATCTAAGCTGACGGGTTGGAATATACGGCTGTAATTTATTTTTCAAATAGCATGGTCCCCTTCCTTGCAAGGTTTTAAAAACCAGACATAAGAGCTTGAAGAGTGCCCGCTTTTTTACTGGCCTCATCACTCTATTCCACTGCACAGCACTTTACCACACTCTATGACACTGTACAACACTTCTCTCTACACCGCTCCACTCTACCACCCTCTACTCTACTCTATGCAACTCCACTCTACAACACTCTACTACACTCCCTGCACTATGCCACACTGTACTCCATTCTATACCCTCAGACTACACTGTACAACCCTCTACTCCACTCTATGCCCCTACACTTCACTGTACAACATCTACTCCACTCTACAATGCTTTTCAACATTCTACGACTCACCACTCCACTGTACTCTACAAAAATCCACTCCAATTTATGACAATTTACTCGACTCTGTGCTACCACTGTCCACTCTAGTGCACTCCACGCCACTGTACTATACAACACGTCATTGCACTGTATGACACTTTAGTCCACTGTATGCTATGCCAATCCACTCAACTCCACTCCACTCTATGGCACTACACTCTACGACACTACACTATATGACACTCTCCTCCACTCTACTGTGCGACACACCACTTACCAACAATCCACTCAACGACTCAAAAACTGTATGCTTTATAACACATTTTTATTAAAATAAAAAAACATTAAAATTCTATTAAAATAAAAACCTTTGTTATAGTTTGGAAAACTTTTTTATTCTTTCTATACAAACCAAGCTTAAACTACACAAACATTAGACATTCTAAAGAAATAGTTATTCCTTAAATTTACAATTTATGCACCACCTTTAAATTACTGTAACTCTACTTATTCTTTCTATGAAAACCAAAACTACACAAACATTACCCTTAACTTTATAATTTAAGCAACAGCTTCAAAATATTATAACTCGCGCACCTCTGTACACAGTGTATTGTACTTGGTAGCCATAATACATTGACTATCACTCACCACTTTACCATGCACTGTGTTCTCACAAATAATGTAAATTGCAATATCATCAGTGTATAAGCAGTGCGTCAAGAAGGAAACCTGCTGTATATAGATAGCCTGTTGTATGTAAAGTCATGTGTCAACATTTTACTATTGTATGTGGATGATGCCAAGGCCCAGAAGAGCAACCAGTCCCAGGGCTTGAAGGCGAAAGAACCAAAGCATAACTCAGAAGAACCCAATAAAACAAGTTCCACAGTCCGTCCACAAACATACATCCTTTAGAACCCTATACTAATATATTTTGTTGATTTCACCAAAAAGAGCTTCCACCTTTAGTCATCTCCAGTGCTCTATGTTGACTAATTATTGCAATATCGACAGACATCATTGCTCTAGCTTCTACTCCTGCTGCTGCGTTGCGGGCAGCTCCACCAGACCTCGCCTGCCCAATGCTTGCCATTTGCCTGTCGCGGGAAGCCGCAACCCCAGACAGCTCTATAAGCCACACAAGCTTATTGGTAGTGAGGGCAGCAGAATCGGGCCTCTCTCTGACCCAGGCTCTGTATTTTTAAGACAGCAAAATATGTTTTCACTGAAGTCCCATCTTCTGGACAACAGTAGTAAAAATGTTGTCTCTTCATTGTAGAACAAAGAGCCAAAAGTGTAATCCAGCATTTAGCTTACTGGTTTTTATTAATGTTTTTCTGTATCAAAATTAATTATTGTCATGCTAATTGCACTAAAGGAATCATCAGTTTTAACATACTTAACAGGCAAGCTGTGTGATATATTCCAACAAAACCATCTTGGAGCTCTGGTGACATTTACAAACCACTCAACCTTCGACCTTGAGGTTTATTGTGCCTCCATAACCCATAGATGAAATTACTTGACCACATAAGTCATTGTAAAGAATGGAAGGAGGAAATACAGTGCAATTCCTACATGCGATAAGTGGGATACATTTTAAATCAGAAGCCGCAACAGAATATTCCTTTTTTTATACATTTCTAGAAGAGAAAAGCAGGTTTTTATTAGGCCAATTCATATTTTTTATTACACATATAAATCAGAAGTCGCTACAGAATATTCCTTTTTTTACATTTCTAGAAGAGAAAAGTAGGCTTTTATTAGGCCAATTCATATTTTTTATTACACAAGTATAATCACACCTCTACCCCGAGTATAGGGTTACATACAGCACACATAGTGCCTCATTTACTATATTTTGACGCACAGCAGTGCAGCAAGCCTTCCTGCTGTGCTGCCATGCGTCAAAATAAAAGGGCAGGAATGCGCAGTATTTGCAAGGGATTATTGTTTATGTGCAGGAAGGCACACCTTTCTCTACATAAACAATCATTAAAGGTGATTTGCTCCTTCTATGTGTGCTGCAGAATGCAGCACACATAGAAAGAGCAAAAAACGAAGAGAAATAAAAGTATTTCTCCTCGTTGAGCCGCTCCTACGCCTTCCCTAGGGAGGTGTAGAATTCTGACACACTCCCAGGTTTACGACACTTTGTAAATCTGGGAATGTGTCAGGTTCCATGGATGTTTCGTGGGAACACCCCGAGAAACACCCAAGGAACGCCCCTTTCATGCAGAGTAATGCATGAAATGGGCCCATATTTACAAGGCCATGAAAAGTCAAGTAGGGTGACTTTATGTGGCCTTGTAAATATGGGCAGGCACACTGCTCCGCTGGTACGTCTAGAAATGTGACACACCGGCGGCGCACTGGGCCTGTAAATGAGGCCCATAATTTCTGCTCTTTTACACTTACGCTGCTCACATACTTTTTTCTCATAGAAGACTTGGTTCGAGCAAAAATGTCTCATAGGAATGTGATACAGAATATTTTGCCACGCCGCATGAGCTGTGCCAGCAATGTTCACCGTGTGACTTTTGAAATTGGATGGACGTTGTGCATAAGAGAGTACTGATCCAGCGCGATATTAGCAAACAGCATTCATACACTAAATACTCACTTGGGCCCATACATTGATACTACCCTAATACTTACGCTGGGGGTGTCAGTTGTTACTCTTTATCAAAATCCCTGCTACCAATTACCTTCCGATTGAAGAGTAATGACTTAACAATGAATCCTTTGCTAATTGGGAAGTTTAAAATGAGTGACATTCATTATAGTACATTATCCTGAAATAACCACTGAGTTAGGAAGTTTTAAAATGTTTATCTAAAGATTTTAGCAGAGTAAAATACAGAACCACATGGTACTTAATCGCATATCAAGGATGAAGCATAGAATAATAATTATTGATTAATGACGGTCCCTCAGAAAGGAGAAGATAGCGACAGCAGCGCAACTAAAGGTTGCATTTATATTTACCTAAGTGCGAGAACCAAACCCCTTGGCCAAGGAATTGGAAAGAATAGGACCCAGGAAGGATGAAGAGCAAAGACCTCCTCCAGGATCAGGACAGGACCGGTGACCTCTCTACAACGACGCCTGCGTCGTTCCCCTCTCTGATACTCGACTTCTCCTCGATTCTTCCGTGTCTTCCTTCTAATGGACTCCGCCGCCCCCTCCTCAGGACCTCTCTAGACAGCGGTTCAGTCTGCAATCGATCAGCTTGGCAGTCTGGAGCTAGAAGCTAACTAATTAGCTAATTCTATATCTATTATACCCTTCTACGCCCATGTACCTCCCCTTAATGTTGCCAAAATATGGGACCACTACTTCTGATTGGACAGGGACAGGGGTTGATCCTCACACCATATGATTTTAGTTCGAATTCTGAAGACCATTGTTTTATAATACCGCCCATCCAATTTAATACATTGGCTTTATTTCCCACCCGTCTCACGACAAAGTTTATTCATTCTTCATATACATAGTTGCAAATTTGACAAGAACACATGAATATATCAATATCGGCCATTAGGTCGCGGCCTTGGACGACGTCCAGGTTGACTTCATCTTTATTCTTTGGCAGCCAAGCAGGACACATGCGCAGAACCATTGTCTCTCGAGTTTCAGTTCACCAACCCCAGGCCCAAGTTTACGAACTAATAAAAGTCAAAGAAGAAAATATTAAAATCACAAATAAAAATGTTTCACTGTATACCCACTCTTTCTACTCTATCCCCATTTACTTATAAATTCTATCCCGCATTAGTAGCGTTAAGAAAACGACAAGTTAATAATAACACAAGAGCAAGCTGAAGCATGTGAAAACATCAAGCAGCCATTTTAATGCACACTGCGCAGAAGCAGGAGTTTCCCACCAAGCAAAGAGAGACGTCACACCACGTGATGTGGTTGAGACATGCGCAGTAAGGTTCCCGCGCTTTAGCGGCCATTTTAGAAAAAGACAAGCGTTACTTGTTAGTTAGAACACATAGGCAAGCTTCCTTGCTATTCATGTAGTGTATGCAAAGTTAATATACACAATACAAAATTTATAAATTAATACTGTGAGGAGATTGCATTTGAGCAAGTCTCATTTATGAGTCCTTGCTCCATCAGTACCTTATGTACAATTTGTACACAGACACGATCCGTTGCGCAATATGCATAAATCTCTTAATTCTTGTAGTACACTCATCGCTCGAGGAAAACATTGCACCATTTTACCCACCTCTAGGGGCATACTTACAAGGGGATTGCACCACTGGAACGTCACTTTTACTCACACTCTTGTGGTGCAATGCCCTGCACCATATTTACAAAGTGGCGTTAAGCCACATTTTGTGGCTTAACGCCATTTTGCAAATATGGTACCCTTTCACACAGGTATCTGAGTAAAAGGGGCATGCAATGGGTGTTGCTGTGGGCTTTCCACCGCAACACCCATTGCTGCTTGACGCTGTCCCAGATTTACAAGGATGTGTAAATCTGAGGAAGCTCCAAAAGCTAACGCCATGCAATAGCAGGCGTTAACATGGCACAACATGGAGAAATACTTTTATTTCTCCTCGTTTTTGCTTTTTCATAGAAAGAGCAAATTGCCATTAATGATTGTTTATGTGCAGGAAGGTGTCTTCCTGCACATAAACAATCATTAAATAATGGCGATTTGCTACTTGTGTGCTGCAAAATGTAGCACACATAGAAGTAGCAAATCGCCATAATTGGTTGTTTATGTGCAGGAAGGGGCACCTTCCTGCACATAAACCATAATTTCCTGCAATGCAGGCACCCTTCAATATGGCGCAAGGGTGTCTCTGTTGGCACTAGGCAGCTATTTTTAGTGCCAGCGCTAGGGAAAACACAGTGGTGCGCCATATTGTTGTAAATACTGCGCATCCCTCCGTTTTGGAAATGGCGGAGTGCGGCGCTGCACAATTTGCCGCAGCTCGGCGCTACGCCATTTTCTTGTAAATATGACCCATAGTTTTTCGCACTGGTACTAATAGTGGCACTGCAAGTCCCTAAAACAATAGTCCATACTGCAATCATTGTCTATTCTTTATAACCGTGTGCTGGCGCATTTGTAAATATAGATGTTCAACCATTAACGGAGGGTGGGCTACTATACTTTCAAGGCAACCCTTACAAAACAGACAAAAGCACATACATGCATTAAGCAAACTGAGCCCCGCATTCATGTTTGCATAGGACATCTTGTTCTGTGCTTATGGCAAGGTCCTTTGTTTGTTTCTGTTCGGCTCAGTTACTGTCCCTTGGATATTCGATCCATCTTTCATCCGTCAGTTATTGTCTACTCACCAGACTTGTAAGCACATGAAAAGACACCTATACGTTTGCCTGGCCATGTGGCACGGGCTTACCTTTTCAGCCATTTCCTTTCTCTTAATTCTCTGTAATTCAGTGAACTTGCTTTGAAAAGCTTTCAAAGACAACTATCAATCAGGACTCCCTATGCCTCAACACACCCCTTTGGAGCAACTAAGCCAGTGCATCTTTTTCCCCACACTACTTCCTGAAAATAAAACGAGAAATCGTAATTCTCATCTTTCGTGTGGTGTGCACCCTCAGAAGGCCCACGATTTGCACTCGTGTACGGTGTATCAGTCATGAAGGCCCTTAAGCCGTTGATGGAAATTCTACAGGACATGGACATCATCATGTTGTGTTGTACTGTTGTTGCTTGCAGGGTATAATCCCCTCAAAGTTCAGATTCGGTTCTCTAAAATTAGGTAGGCGTGCTTGACCTCCTTATATAATATGCATGTTATAGTCTCTCTGAAAACGAATTTTCAAACGAGCCAGCTAGCATAATATTAGGGGTTAAATACCGCTGGCATCTGTTCACGTTGATTTTTTAAAAAGTGACTCTTAGATGAAGTAGCTTTGATCTCTTCAAGTGTGAATGTGCTGTAAATGCAGCAGCCCCACGTCCTTCCTTGATCAAAGAGGTGACCTGAAAATAAAACAAAGCAAGCACAAGGAGATGATGGATGGAGCGCTGAAACTTTTCAGCCACTCACCTCCAGTCACAGATCTGGGTTGAATCCATCATCGTTCTTCGCCACCCCAGTTCAGACACAGCTATATGCAAATCAGTCTTGACCCTGTGCCTCATAGGAACAGTCTAGCCCGAACTGCCAAGCCATGTCTTCCCTGGACCGGAAACAAGAATCCTGGGACCGGTTTCAGGGTAACACCCCTCATCAGCCAGGCTAGCTTGAATCCAGTGGCAAAGTGAGCAAGGGACCCATGTCTGGGCATACCCTGCTAACTTAGGGCGAACAAAGCAAACACAAGGAGATGATGGACGGAGCGCTGAAACTTTTCAGACACTCACCCCCAGACACAGATCTGGGTTGAATCCATCATCGTTCTTTAGCTCACTTCGCCACCCCAGTTCAGACACAGCTATATGCAAATCAGTCTTGACCCTGTGCCTCATGGGAATAGCCCAGCCCGAACTGCCAAGCCATGTCTTCCCTAGACCAGAAACAAGCATCCTGGGACCGGTTTCAGGGTAACACCCCTCATCAGCCAAGCTAGCTTGAATCCAGTGGCAAAGTGAGCAAGGGACCCACGTCTGGGCATACCCTGCTAACTTAGGGCGAACAAAGCAAACACAAGGAGATGATGGACGGAGCGCTGAAACTTTTCAGACACTCACCCCGAGTCACAGATCTCGGTTGAATCCATCATCTCACTCCCAGATCTATGACTGGAGGTGAGTGTCTGAAAAGTTTAAGCGCTCCGTCCATCATCTCCTTGTGCTTGCTCTGAAAATAAAACAAGCATTTGGCAAAGTCAATAGGTCTCGCCTTTGCAAGATCTATTGACTTAGTCAATGTTTTTCAGCCATGTTGCACAGCAGCATGGCTCCCGTACAACATGCCTGAAAATAAAGGGAAATAAAATCACTATGATGCAGCCAGCGTTTACCGCATCATAGTACTTTTACTTTTTACCTTAAAACATGTCCCAGGCCTGCCATTGCAGCCATAGTGCAGTTTTAAACTGCCAAATTGACCTGGATTGTTTTAAAGTGCTACTTGAGTGGGTGGCACAATGTGCTAAAGACCCACTAGTATCATTTAATTTACAGGTCCTGAGTACTAAGTAGTACCATATACTAGGAAATTACATGGGGAGTAAATTAAATGTGCCAATCAGGTGTAGGCTAATCTTACCATGTTTTAAGGAGAGAGCACAAGCACTTTAGCACTGGATTACTGTGGTAAAGTGCACAGAGTCCTAATGCCAACAAAATCGAAATTTAATAAAAACAGGAGGGGTGAAGGCAAAATGTTTGGGGGAAGACCACACGGAGAATGACATGTCTAACATCAAGTAATTAGGGACAGACAGAAGATAATCTATCTTCTAGACCTACACTTAGCTAGGCAACTCTTTCATTTTTCTCGAGGGACATCGGTGGCGAGACCACGAAGACCCTAGCGAGGACAAAAGGCGAGTGTGCTAAGACTGGCTGCAACTACATCAGTTACAAGAACTCTGTGGGGAATAACATTTTTTCTGTCCGACACAAAGACAACATACATTTTTTTATATATGTAAAAAGAATAAAACCGGGATTTAGAAAACCGCGATAACAAAGCCTCCAAAGCCTTATTTCCGCACATCCCTCCACACGCATTTCACTGGCGACTTCACAGCTACTGTGTAGCTCAATTTCACAGCTAATACTTTAATCAAAAGCTGACTTTTTAGCCCGGAACAGACCACAGCCCAGAAAGGCAACTTTGGTGATTACATAGATCTCCTGGAGTCACTTTACACAAAATTTAATTTCATATTACAGATTATTTTGTCTAATTGCTTGCAACAAAAAGTAATAATAGTTTCTCATTACTTGCATAAATCATATTTAATTAAAATATGTAATGGCAGGCAAGGGAGGGCAGCACCGAATAAGCTTGCCTTCAACAAGCGCATAATAAGCAAAACGTCTCAAAGGCTCACCAAAGTCATACTCTTTTCAACAACCTGCTGACATGCAGTGCTGTATGACAGAAAGGCACTTTGTGCATAGAACAAATTGCAGGAGCATGAGCCACCTAGGCTAAATCAAATTAGGCTGGGTTACAGGCAATCTATGGCCAGTCAGCTCTTAGTCAATAATTTAAAGATGCAGTCCAGTGAGATTACGGTCAACGTTTAAAACCATGAAGCAAAAAAGTATGCAGGTCTCATCAGGACAGCCTTACGTCTTCATTCTGGTGCCATATTTTTCTACAAATCCTATGGTTTTTGGGTATGTTGAAGCAAGTTATTACAAATCACCTATTTTTTTTTTTTTTTTTTTAAATGAAGGAAAAGGCTTCAGAATTCATGGAGGAAATGCATCCAACCGTGGTAGAAGGCCCACTTGTTCACCATCAGGGGCCTGTGAGGCAATAATAACATCGCATTGAGATATCTGGTAAAGGTTTCGATTGCAGGAGCAGCGGTGGTCAGGCCATGCAGATTCTTGCACAGTCATAAGTCTAAAACTGCTTAGTAACCTGTGCTATACATGAGATCCAGCCGAGGTAGATTCATTTAAAAGTGCTAATCACAATCTGTGCTTCAGAAAATATGTTGCCAAAGCTTAGATAAGTCAGTAATAGTGATTTATCAACATCAAGACCCTCATTTCAGGAAAGAGCTGAAAACCCTTTTCTTCATGCTACTCATCACTGTAGTGTAACCGGACGAAAACTGAACAACTTCAAAAAGTGCAACCCTTGAGGCACCACTACCTCTCCTCCCCAGCATACCTCCTGCGTCCCTAACTTCCCTTCAACTCCCCAACCTTTGTATCTTCACTGTTACCTGCACCCTCACGCAGAACTCACACACACCCTCCCCACAATGGGTCAATAGCTTACCTTTAGAACAATGTTGCCACTGTGCACTCAAAATGTTCAAAAAGATCCTCCTAAATTTAGTGGTAGAGAATTTACTCAATTTAATCTGTGTGCGTCTCAGTCAGTGCGCCGTGTCCACTGGCGCCTGTTCAAATCACACAAGGATGCTGGGAAGAAGATCCCTCCAAGCTGCCTGGCGCACTTACGACTCCAAGGTTTCTCATCCAAGGTAATTCAATTATCAGGGATTTTAATAAGTCATATGAACTGGAATGGTCTGGCCCCATACAAATATAACCTCTGCTCAGTGCCTAGAGACAATAAGATTTGTTAATGTAACCCCTGATGAAGGGTCAGTCGCGACCCGAAATGCATTGGGTTGTACAGGGTGGTACACCAATGAATGATGACACGTCAGCATCATATGGATCATATGGATTAAGAACGTCATTATTGACATTTTGATGTTATTGGAGTGATTAAAACTCTATAAACAGGGAAGAAGCTTCATATGACATTATAATCCCTGATAATTGAATTACCTTGGATGAGAAACCTTGGAGTTTCGTCATAAGTGCACCAGGGAGCTTGGAGGGATCTCCTTCCCAGCATTCTTGTGTGACAATAGCTTACCTTCCCACATATATCACACAGCCTCTCTCTTGATGCCAGAGCTGGCCTTTGGTCCAAGAGTGCCTCAAACCGAACTAAAGTCGCACCTTCTATGAACTCAAGCCCCACCCTCCAAATAACTCCTTACGCTGCCCAGAGGCAGCTGAAGGACTGACTGATGTTTATAAGTTGAACAAATCACATAAAATATTGTTCTGGTCATCATGTCCTATTAAACGAAGCATTAGCAAAGCCAATAGATCTCAAACATAAGACTGATCGACTTGGGTAATGTTTTTAGCCGTGCTGCAATGCATTGCAGCTGCTGTGCAGCATGGTTAAATAAAAAGAAAAAAGACGAGATTGTGCCACAACATTTTGTAAACACATGTATGCATTCAACAGTCATCAATACTATCCAATAACACCGGGATGCTCGTAATGAGGGCCTTAGTGATTTTATTTAGTTTGATCTCTCTGAGGGAAGGCATCCATTGACCAGCCAACTGTGAGATGTGGAACGTTTGGCTTCCATATGTACAATTGACATTTTTCAGTGTTTATGACACACACATTAGCTTGAATGAAGGTTAACTTCTGCCCTGCCCTCTATTTCCACACACTGCTCAAAGTACAGATCATAAAGAATACACCATTTAATTGCATGGCAGCTCTAGGTGTTATCAACGCGTGCCCAGACCACCCCTCTTTCCAGAGCACAGGCACCTCACAATCAGGATGTTTCACCTGCCTTCACCTCAACAGTCCTACCACAGGATAATGGATGTGAGGGTGGGCACTTCGGGACATAAATAAGTGAGAGAAGTCATGGATAAAGGAAAGAATAACTAACAGGAAAGTAAAAGAGAATGAAAACAAAAACAGTGCTCACTTGTAGGTGGTAGCTGAGAGATAGTTTTTAGTCCCCGCCTACGCAGCGCATGCGCTGTCTTGTTCGAGACATGCTGTTTCTGCTCTATGGGCTTTTGGAACACCCGTAACTTTTCATTGGTTCCTTTGTGTGGCCTTAAAAAATCCTTGCTTTTCTGTGGTCAGTCTCTTACATTTGTCCCTTCTCTTGCTGTATTGTTACCGCCCATGGCTACTGGCCCTAGTACTTGTAGACTTTCACTTCTGGCCATTTATGTTTGTTTTGACACACCATTTTTTATTGTTTGCATCAGCTTGCGCTCAGCTGATGGCTTTCATGTGCTCCCTTTTTTCAGCGTGCACCGAAACCAAAACACTGCCACATCTCCCAGCACCTGCGCACACTCCACTGGCTCCCTGTCGAGGCGAGAATCACCTTCAAGATGCTCACCCACGCACACAAGGCCCTCCACGGCACCGGATCAGCATACCTGAACAGCCGACTCAAATTCCACGCACCCCAAAGGACCCTACGATCAGCCCAGCTCTCCTACGCCGTGGTCCCCCGCACCAGAAAGACCAGATCGGGAGGCCGCTCCTTCTCCTTCCTTGCGGCCAAAGCATGGAACGCCCTTCCGCTCCACCTCAGACAGACAACACTGCTCCCCATCTTCGCAAGAAACCTCAAAACCTGGCTCTTCGACAGACCCCCTCCTTGATGGATGGAACCTGCACTCCCCCCCCACCCCTAGCGCCTTGAGACCCTTACGGGTGAGTAGTCGTGCTTTAACAAACCCCTGATTGATTGATTGACCGTTTCACGGCCGCCGCTTCATTAGGTCACGTACTGTAGGTGCGGTTCAGCTTGGCCCCCGTAATTAATTGCATCTTTGCTCCGCCTCTCCCACACAGGGAGAGTAAGTGATTTGCCCGGAATTACAAGATGTAGATCCGACGCCGAGACTCGAACCTGGCTTCTTAGCTCCAAAGTCGGCGATTCTGGCTGTTGCGCCACATCCATGCTCATGTTTCAGGCTAATGTTTCATTAAGCCTAATTAACTAATGGTGACAGCTCATCACCATTCTTGATAGCTATGACATTTTACATCATATGTACTTCTTTTCAGCCACCTTCTTCAGTAGATCGCTTTCATTGGTGTTTGGTTAGTTGTGCCTGCGCTCAGCAATTGACCTTTAGGTTCGATGGTCTCAGTATCTTGTGTTCAAGGTCTTTCGGCGATTGAGTTTATGGAAGTTCCTCGATGCTGTCTGCGCTCTCCGTGGCACCTTGTACACCGTGCATCCTAGTATGTGTATGTGTCCTTGGCTACTTAGAAGCTGCCATGTTAGAGTCAGGCAATGCATATGTGACGGAAATCACCCTGTCCTCTGTCTTGGAACTGAAGCAGCCGAAGAAACGCCTGACCTCAACTTGGCTAACGCTTTAGCTGCATGTACAGATTCAGCCGCATGCACAGATCCAGCTGCGGTTTCAGTCGTTCCTCTGTGCTCCATTGATTCTCTTGGTTCTCCCATTGGTGCTCTTGGTGCTCCAAGTCTCAGAGGTCCAGGATAGAGGTAGCCACAGAATGCATGCAGCAGCCCCACCCAGGAACAGCAGGAGAGGCATATGTAAGACCCCCAGTAAACCACCAAAAACACACTCCGCCTCGCTCTATCTGCCGAGCATCCTGTAGTCCAACCACCCACCGGCACAGCACCCAGGATAATGTGCTGCATGGCTAAACACTTATAGGGTCCAAAATGCAAAGGGCAGTTGGGTAAAGCATCAGAACTGGCTGAAGGTGGGGACGTGGCCAACCGCCAGGGAAGATGGACGCTTTTTGGAGCGGCTGCAAAACCAGCCATCGTAATCCCTCAAAATCCATTCATAGATCCGAGCGCCATCAGCTCCTTACCCTGATCAAGGCTACAATACTGCGACATAGGTGCTGATTGCAGAAATCCGGTCCTGAGGCTCTGAGAGAAGAAAACGACACAGCGGCCTTGGGACCCGGGTGGAGCAGAGGCCTGGGTTTCTTCTTGCACATCGGAGGACCCTGGGGCTGCAGATCTCCCTGGGCCTGAGACCGACCAGACCAACTCCAACTGCAAGTGGAGCAAGAGACTGTGACACCTCCACCACAGACGCGAAGAGCGGTGAATTGACGAGTGAGGGAAAACTCCTTGCCCGACAGAGTCAAGGCGTGAAGCCCGGCTGAGATTCTTACACCAAGGAGATCCCGCGGGCCTGCGGAGTGAATGCGGTTCATGGCAGCAGGGAGTGGAAGCTGCCCCTGGGACTGTGAGAGGCCTGTGGACCCATGACCTGCTCTGCTCCGCTCCCCCCCGGGAGCGTCTTTGGCGATTGAGAGTGGGGGCACCACAGTGAACAACAGAGGTCCAGTGCAGAGACCACACACCGGGTGATATGGCGGGGACTTTCAGAGCAGCTCGGCCTGACTGACATGCAACACAGCCTCACTTTGCACATTAGGTGAGAAAGTACGGTCCCAGAGATTGCGACTCACTTGACCCCCTGGGGACACCCTGGACTTCTTGGGGGGAGCGTGGACCACACCCCCCCAGGGCTATAAGACCACTATTGGGGGCACCTGAGCCCATGAAACGATAAATGCGCCACAACCCCTGTCTCCTAACTCACGCTCTGACACACCAGCCTATAGGGGGACAACTCAGAAAGGGGAAGTCAAGAGGAGCGGGCATAGCCCTGCCACTGCCTAAGTGAGGGCCAGTGAGAGAGACCATCCTGGTTCACTGTGAACTTTCACTTCCCCGCAGAGTTAACAGACCTCTCATAGGGTCATAATAACACAACTTGAGAGATACTACCTGGTGAACTGCAAGACATACATCGCCAGGGAGGGCCGAGTGGCCACAGGGCCACGAACAACGATACTGGACGACCAGTAGGGTGACATGCGTGGAGAAACCCGAGAGGCCACATTGGACACTCTGGAATCCAACGGGCAGGTGCCGGTGAGTACCCCCGCCCCTCCATCCCCTGTCGAAGCTGCTTTGATATACTAACAAGATGACAGGCAGAAATAACGAGAAGGGGTCCCATCAGATGAAGATAGACAAATTTGGGCAAGCAAAGGGCCCAAGGCCCTGGAGGGATCTCAGGACCAACCTGTCTCTGATGTCCCACAGACACCAGATGAAGCCTCTTTATCTCTTTGCGATATCATGGCTGCCATACAGGTAGTCTGTACCGCGTTGGAGCTTCGCATAGACACTGTTACAACAGAAGTCTCCCTGATGCGGGCTGATCTATGCAACTTAGGGTCTCGCGTCAAGGAAGTGGAAGATTCAACGGCTACTTTACTACAAGACACAAAATGTCTCAAGTCGCAAGTGGGAGAACTAGAGGCCTCAAACAGATTTCTGGAAGAGCGGCTGGAAGACTACGAGGGTAGATCCTGATGAAATAATGTCCAAATTAGGGGTCCCAGAACACGCCGAAGAGACAGCTGCATACCTGTTTGTGGAGGAACTCATCCTCAAATACCTCCAGCCTCGAGTACTCTCCAAGTTTTTCTCTGTGGAGAGAGCACACAGAGTACCGGGGGTCACCCTCAGCCAGGAGCCCCGCCTCGCCCCCTACTTGCCCGGCTTTTTCACACAGATATTGTGATTCAATTCTCCAAACAGCCCGAACTGCTCCACTAGTACTATACAACAATGCGCGGTTTACCTTCTTTCCCGACTTCATGCTGAAAGTCCAGAGACAAAAGCGCAATTTTCTAGAAGTCAAAAAGGCTCTGAGAGAGAAGGGAGTGAAATACTCAATGCTTTTCCCCACCAGATTGCGCACTGAATCAGAGGGCAAGGCATGGTTCTTCACCACCCCGGATGAGGCCTGGGAATGGCTGGAGGTTTGGCGACCAGTTGAGGGCACCAAGAGAGGAGCACGCCATAGAGACCGTACGAGGACCCCGGAAACAGCTGTAATATGGGCGGTGAGAAATGCCCCAAAGCGAGATGGTGAGACAGAGCAGCGACACAATGACTGATGGTCTAGAGGGGGACAGTCACTCTGAACAGTTGTGGGGCAAGGAGTTTTAGGTCCATCATGCAGGGAAGCGGGGTGGGGGGGTTCTTCTCCTTTTCTTCATTTTATTTTTTCTTAGGTTATGTTACCACAAATTATTGCTTGGCATTAGGAGACCGTACCGAATAGACGAAGAAGGGAGGTTACATGTTTTCCTAGACCTTTCAGATATGCTCTCTTTGTTACAGAAACGTAGGTTTAGGTACGCCACGTTGCAACTCCTGATATGGTTGATGGGTTTAATGAGGATGCGAAACAATAGTCTAAGGGGATCCGTTGACAAGGGTTAGGGAGGGGGAGAAGAAGACCCTTTATAGATACATGAACGCAGGAACAGATACAAAGATCCCGGTGCTTCACTCCTATCCTAGAATGTTAACAGGGTGGGGGACAAAATTAAAAGAGGAGTAGTGCTCCAGTACATCAAGCGGCACTCCCCAGACGTCAGTCTATTGCAGGAGATACATCTTTTAGGCAATGCTTGTAAAGTACTTGATCATTGGGGGCTACAAAATGGTGGTACACGCGGGCTACACTTCCAGCTTCCGTGGAACGGGTATCCTTCTTAGAAAATGCTTTCCACTTTCAATTAATAAGACCTGGACGGACAAACAGGGCAGATATGCTGCTCTGATGGGCACGTGGGAAGGGGAGAAGATCAACATTATATCTGTCTCTGTACCTCCAGCCTTACATAACGTCACTCTCTCAGACATAGGCACGCTCATGCTTCAAACACCAGAGGGCAAGTTCTTGATAGGAGGGGATTTTAATATGACACTTAGCGATACCATGGACCAACATCCCCCTAGGCAGACCCTCCCTCCTAAAACCAAACTAGCAGACTTTTTAGCGGAGCGGCACTGGGGATGGTGGATGTCTGGAGGACTTCTAACCCCTCTTCACAACAGTTCACTTTCCACTCCGGGGCCCATGGTAGCATGTCCCGCATCATCCTCCTCATTTCATCGGCCTCTATCCTGATGAATTTCCGTGATGTGCGACACCTAGCGAGGGGCATATTGGATCACTCTCCTGTGTGGGCAAGATACTGTTGGGGGACTCCACGAGTGAGGGACACAATCTCTATAAATCCCTGGCTCCTCAAACTTCCAATAATACGGGAGGAACTCCTAACACAATCAACCCACTATTTTAAGGAAAATGAGCATTCAGTCGCCTCTTCATTGACGCTTTAGAAAGCCTATAAGGCAGTAATCAGAGGTCAGTCCCTCTCACTGATGGTAGGACATAAACGGGATGTATATGCCACAGTGGATGCACTCGAGCAGGCGATTCTGAAGCTGGAGGCCCAGTTAGTGCAGGTTATGCAAACAGACACACAACACTGCTTACGCCTGAAACAACAGGAGTACAGTGATGTAGTAGCTGATGCGGATAGGACCAAATGCAAAGCTACACAGCACCGGGTGTATGAACTGGGAAATGGAATGGGAAAGTTGCTTGTCTGGCTTGAAAGACAAGATCGACCAAACTGATGGGTGGCGGCGATAGAGTTGCCAGACGGAGAGTGCCTGAGCGACCCACAAGCTATTGCAGACACTTTCGCATCCTATTACTCTAAACTATACCCTTCTGACGTGATGGGCTCCGAACAAGACTCCCTAATCTTTTTAACGATTAGACTTCTCCTGACTCTTTCTCCTGATGAGGTGACGCTTTTAGATAGCGACTTCACGGAGGATTAATTGAAACAGGCTATTCGAGCACTGCATTATTTCAGAAAGGGAGAGGAACCCTTAATCGCCCAAAGGACTAGGGTAAAATTGTAAATAACAAAGAAGACGTCCTCTGGGATTTGTTAAAAGACTTGTGCACACCTAATCACACTTAACCAATCCAGTTACATCCACACCACAATTATTCATAAAGGACACCGCCAACCTGGTGGCTACAGTAAATTGGCACAGATATTCATACAAGGTCAAAAGTATTTGCAATTTACTAAGATCATTTATTGCAGTTAATATTAAGAAACAAAAAAAACGTAATTAAAAACATTTATATTAAACAATAATCACACAATTAATTCCAAATTTAAAAACAATTAATCACAAAAATCACAGTTAAAATCATTAAACCCAAAAAGAAAAAAACACGAGAGATAACCCAGACAGTTATCTTTGTCTTTAGTGGCCACACCCCAGAATTATAATCATGTGCACATGCCCTGATATCTTGAAACCATCAATATCTAGGGTGCTTGTCCGTACAGCTGGGTATATGGCAACAACAAGAGTGCGTCGACGCGTTTCGAAGGCTTTGTCTTATTCCACCTTCTTTATCAAGACAGAAATTAAAAACCTCTCGTTTCTTGTAAATCTATAAATATAAACACACATATATAAATAAAACACAAATGATAAATCTAACATCATCATTACATAGCTGCTTAAAAATACTTAAATCCATATCGCAAACCACAATTTTTATAATCAAAAAGAGAAAAACCAAGTGTTTCGCAAACTTATTGCAAAAACAGACCACAGTTTATTCAGAGTGATTGTCTAGTATCTTATGTCATAAAGCTGTAGACAGTATCAAAAAAGAAATACATTTCATCTACACTAATGTGATAAAATCCCAGGATACATGACAATATACACTCTATTTGGTGCCATACTAGTAGTCCGCCATGTTGTACCAGTGTCCTTTCCACTTGGATCTCCAATAACAGAGCGCCCTCTTGTAATCACACTACTAATCACCATACATCCTAACAGTACCATTCTACATACATTCATCCAATCTCTTATAGACACAACACATATTTTGTCGTATATATTACACTGACAACTAATATGTGTAGTGATAGACTTTTGTACAGTTTCGTAATATGTATCCCATAGGTATATCCACTTACATTTCGGTGGGTGATCGTTAAAACCCTCTCTAGCCACAAATATCGTGCTCCAAGGGCGTTGTCACCGATAAAATAAATGAATTTCTAAATATAAAAACAAACATAAAAACTCAATATATTTCCCTCAATGAATAATAGTCAAGTATTTCCTTTTTATTTCTTTGTGATCTATCCAATCAGTATGTCTAACTTACTTTTTGCACACTTATGAAGAAGGATGATGTTTGTGGTTCTCGAATGTCCCCACTACTCCCTTTGGCACTCCATTGGTCTAGCCTTAAAGTTTCAATTTCTATAAATGTTAAAATATAAAAAAACATTTTTTTTTTTTTAAATAAGTTTTTATTCTATCAGCACAACCTTGCTTCACTTTACATCAAATATAATTAAGCAGGATTACCCACCTTATTCAAAAGGATGCAGACTCCTAGTTTCTGTTTTTAATTTCAATGCCAGGATATTTTACCTAGAGGGAATCTTGTGCCTTCATTAGATTCCTCCCACTTCTATACGTATTAGAGCATCATCCAATTCAACTATAGGGACCAAAAACACCTTGATTTGTATTTGTATTAAAGCCTAAGTTCTCTCAGTTTTAAAACTATATTTTAAACACTTCTAAGATTTGACTTAACTATATTACAACTGCTAGACAAACGGGGGTGACTGTGCCTCCAAGTGATTCAAACTACCACATCCGCATGTTTTAATACAATCTCGCACCTCATCTGAGACTACATTTCTGTATTATTCTGTTTACTTGTCTAAAAGGGGGGGAAAAAACCGAAATGTGCAAATTATTTGGGTTTGTCTACCCGAACCTGTTTACACTGCACGCTAGTTACCATATCTGAATTCTTACAGACGCCGATTGAATTCCACCTATTCTCACAGACAGTCTTGATTTTATCCCCTTCGAGCACTGCAACCAGGCAAAGCAATGGGGCCCAACAGCATGCCTATAGAACTATATAAACTCACTGCACCCATCATAGGGCCCTACCTCTTGAAAATGTTCGAGGAAAGTAGAAAAGCGTGCACACTCCCAGAGGAACAGAGGCTCGCCTCAGTGGTTGTAATACATAAGGAGGGCAGACCAGCGGAACAATGTGCCTCTTACAGGCCCATTTCCTTATTGAATGCAGAAGTGAAGATCCTGGCCAAGCTCTTGGCCATCCGTTTGACCCCGCTAATGTCAAAACTGGTCCATCCAGACCAATCAGGGTTTATCCCTGGTCTCAATACGGTGCTAAATTTGCACCGACTCCATGAGTCCTGGGTCAGGCACAAAAAATTGGTGAAGATCAGCAATCCTGTCTTTTGACGCCCGCATGGCCTTTGATACCGTGGAGTGGCCGTATCTCTTTGCTGTACTTCGCCACATGGGCTTCGGCCCTTTATCCTTGCTGCGACTACTATATTCACAGCCTTTGGCGAGCGTGGTGGTGAATGGTAGAGTGGCTGGGATTTCCCCCTCTATCGAGGAACACGGCAGGGCTGTCCTCCATTTCCCCTAATATTTGCATTGATTCTCGAACCCCTGGCAGCATGGGTCGGGGGACCCCCTGATCCAGGGCCTGCGGTGGACAGAGGAATGTGAGGACAGAATCTCGTTATACGCCGACGATATTCTCCTTTATGTGGCCTCCCCTAAGTCTTCTATCCCCAGACTGATGAGCATCCTGTCGATCTTTGGGGAATACTTTGGACATCTGATTAATTGGTCCAAATCAGTGATCATTGTCCTTCATGGCCCAACACCGCCCCTCTCTCCAGGATGTGAGGCCTGTGTTGCAAAGGAGAGTTTCCGATACCTGGGCATCCACGTTACCACGGATCCTAAGGTATTTACAACTAAAAACCTGCTTGACCTCTTGACACGTCCTAAAAGTGATGTGCGAAACTGAAGATCTCTCCCACTTTCTTTATTAGGAAGAGCAGCACTCTTTAAAATGTTGACACTGCCCGATTTCTCTACGTGCTGCAGAACACCCCCTTTCCGGTACCCAATACATATTTTAAAGCAATAAATAGTGAAGTCAGGACCCTGTTGTGGGATGGAGGCTCCCCACACATTGCCCTAGTGAAATTGACACAGGGGTGGTACGACGGAGGGATAGCACTACCCGATCTTCAATAATACTATAGAGCAGCACAACTAACGACTGTCAACCACTGGGCCCACCAGTCCAGGAAGGAGCCTGCCTATCGTATGGACCGCCTGGTTCTTCAACCGGGAGGTTATCGCCAAGCACTATATACTGATCCATGCCATCTTTCTCTGGAAGGACCAACAGCTCTAACGGTCACTCTCTGGCACGCAACCCTGCAAAAACTGGGGTGGGAAAAGAAGATCATGCGTGCCATGCCTCTGTGGGACGCTGAACTTTTGAGCACTATGGCAAAAAGGCAGGGATTTGATAAATGGGATTTCTACCGTGTGGGACCTATGCACTGCCGAAGGGGTGATTCCATTTGCAGACTTACAAATAACCTACGAATTAGCTCCCATGGAGGCCTTCCGTTATTTGCAAATCCGACATGCTCTCCAGGCATTGCTGCCCTGTGGTGAAAACCTACCTGAGTCATCTCCATTGGAAGACAGACTACTGGAAGAACACCTCACCACCGAGGCGGTTTCTCGTACATACCAAAAACTCATAAATATTTCCCCAGACACTCTCACCCAGCTCCAAAAACGCTGGGAGACAGACCTGAAAGTTTTGCAGGATGAAGACTGGTCAGAAGCCTTGGCTTCACCGCAGGAGGTTGCTGTGCGACTGCGCTTCCGTTTAGTGCAACTTAAAATACTACACAAAGTCCACGTATCCTGTACCACATGGGTAAAAATGGGTAGACAGACGGACGCGATGTGTCTCAGGAAATGTGGGCAAGTGAGAACATTTTTGCATATCCTGTGGGGATGCCCAAATGTCCAAACCTACTGGGGAGCGGTGATATTGTGCATGAATGCGGGCACGGGAATAACCATGGGGCATATTATCAAGAACGGCGATAAAATTATCGCCGCTTTAGCGGCAGAAAACTGCTGCTAAAGCGGCGATAATGGGCTTGATAATATGCCCTGGAGAATTCCAATAGAAGCCCAGGTTCACACCAGAACATGGACTTCTATTGGAATTCTCAAGGGCATATTATCAAGCCCATTATCGCCGCTTTAGCGGCAGTTTTCTGCCGCTAAAGCGGCGATAATTTTTAACGCCGTTCTTGATAATATGCCCCCAAGTCTCTATTGGCCATATGGTGCCTCCTTAAGATTTGGGATGTCACTGATTTGTCAAGGGCTGAACAAACCTGGGTTACATTAGGCATGATGGTAGCCAAACGAAAAATCGCACAGATGTGGGGGTGGCGACAACCCCATCCCTTGGTGACTGGAAGAGGGACTTGGATTGGTGCATGGTAGCTGAGAGATCCGTGTATGAAAGTAGGGGATGCCCAAAAAATTGGAGAAGATCTGGGGAAAGTGGAATGTATATAGAGGGAGCCCATACCTCACCCCAAGATCTAGGGCTCATGATCCCATATTGCGTGAGCACGCAATATGATTGGGCTTTGGGTGATGAATACATTATCCCGCCTGCTTGACTCTAGCAAGATACGTGTGTAAATGACTGTTGACTCGCTAGCTGATACTTACCAACTGTAGAACACTGAGTTATGTTACAAATGTGTAACCGACTGTTGATTCTCTTGCTTTTGCTCATCAACTGTATAACAATGAGACATATGTAATGTAGTGGATAACCTTATGTTAATAAAAATACATTTTTAAAAAAAGGAGACACACAATGCTACAACAAACAAATCCATGCTGCATAAATCTACACCAAACAACACATATTAACATCTCATAATAACATGCCACACAATTCAACTACACACACTTCCATTCCAAATCTTTCTACTCAATGCCACATAATTACAATCCAATAAAATAAACTCCACATAATTCAACTCCGCTCCATACCACAAAATTCCACTTCATATAATACCACTATACTACATAATTACACTTCGCTCCAAACAATATATTTACACTCCACACAACCAGTGCTTAATTTGAGCAGGTGGTTTCCGGTGCGGAGCACCGGCACTTAATTGGTTTACGGTGCTCTGCACTAGCGCTTAATTGTCAACAACATATGTATGACAGTCTGCCACATGGTGACACTGCTCATCTAATTTAGACATGAGCAGAACAGCGGTTGTTTATGAATACAATATACATTATAAGATACTAATACCTACCTCCCCAGCCATTTCTTTAGTTTTGGGGACCTCGAATAATCTGAACCATCACACTTACAGGTGAAAGAGTTGTTTTGGTGCAGTCATTGACAGCCATGACGGACAATGTGTGGTGTAAGCTGAAGTGGCCTCCTGGCCAGGGCACTGGCACCTATTATTTTACAAATTAAGCACTGCACACAACACAATTCAACTACACACAATTACACTCCAATCTACATTTCACGCCACATATTAACCCTCCACATATCTCCACTAAACTCCAAAACACATATTTACACTCCACAAAATAAATTAAACTTTTTAACATGCAACATAATTCCACACCTTATAATACTACTACACAACATGCCACTTAATACCACTCCAAACCATCCCACATAATTCCACACAACAGCACACAATCAATTCAATGCCACACAATTCTGCACCACACAACATAATTACACTCCACATAATACCACTCAGCGCTACATAATTACATTCCACACATTTACACTCTACTCAATACAACATAAAAACCCCCCACAAAAATGTACTCAATACCACATACCAGCAAACCACATAAATCCACTACAAACTGACACATAATTCCAATAAGCATAATTTCACTCAACGCCACACAGTTCCATGCCACACAATTCAACTCCACACATTTCCAATACACAGCACATAATTCCATGCCAAACTACATATTTCAACTGCACAACACAATTCCACAACACACCACATACCCCCAATACACACCACAGATTTCAACATCACATAATTCATCTCCACACCATGCCCCTCCACAACACACAATACCAGTCCACATAATTAACTCCATAACACACAATCTCACTCCACATAATTCCACTACAGTTAATACCATTTAATTACTCTCCACATAATTCCACAGTACACCATGCCACATATTTCCACTACAGAACTCCACACCACACAAACCCACACCACACAATTCCACAACAAACAATTCCAATACAACCCATCTCTACATCACACTTCCACCAACCCAGTCATCTCTCCCCCACACATCCACTGCCCCTCTCATCTCTCCCTCCCCCTCACACTCCCACTACCCCCTCTCATCTCGCAATTCCACCGCCCTCTCTCTTCCCTCCCTCACACTCCCTGTCTCCTCTCCATACTGCCTGAGCAAACATGCTACCTTCCTGTACCTCCTCGCGCAGCGCACTGGTCCACCTCTCGCTCCCCCCCTTGGGTGCCCCTTCCACTCATCCGTCTCTCTCTCTCTCTCGTACTCTCTCCCACACCTCTCTCTCACTTTCTCACGCAACCTTTTCACCTCTCTCATATTGATTCACTTCAGGCCTTCGAGCACAGTTTATTTCCCATGGCTTTTCAAAATTTCCATCCCTTAAACCCACACTCTCCTCCTTTTCTTTGGGTGTCTTCTGCGTACACAGGCACGCCTTCTTTATCAGTCTGTGGCGCGCTCTCCCTTTTTTTCTCTCTTTTTCACACACTCTTACTGCTCCTCTGTCTGGAGTTCATTCACCACTTAGTGCACAAACTACCTATCCCTCTCTATTTTCCTTTCTATCTATTCTGTGCAGCTCTCACCCCTATCTATTCACCATGACACATAATTCCACTACACAATACACTACACACCACACAATTCCACCCCACACACTTCCACAACTAACAATTCCAATTCAACCTACCTAATTCCACTCCAAACCACAGACACCCACTCCACTCCAAACCAAAACACATGGGTAAAAGACATTGTCATTTGCTTCTCCAATAGCTCTAACTCTCTCAAATTTTAGACCGATTGCATTGCAAATGCTTGTTTATGTAGCTTCAGGTGCCCCTCTATGCACAGGTGTCCTAAACGACCCCTCCTCCCCCACCTCAGCTTGCCAGTGCTTCATACTATGTATCCTCCACTACAGTGCTCCACTGCTTTATAGCTAAATGTTCACTCTATATGCCCCTTACATACAAATATATACCATTTCGTCACTGTATTTTCGAAATAAAAAAACTATAGTACATAAACCTCAGTGAGCAGAGAAAAATACAGAGCTCGATTTTTCATTAGTTGCCAAATGATTAGCCTTTCAAATATAGTTTCAAGTTTAAATAAATAACACAGCAAAAAGCATACAGGTACTTTTGGAAATTATACTTTGGCAATATGTACAGAGCCAACGTAAGTTCCATCGACCCTTTCAATCAATCAATCAAACAGTATTTGTATAGCGCAGCAATGTCACCCCAAGGGTATCTGGGCGCTGAGGGTGCCGTCTCATCAAAAAGCCAGGTCTTGAGAATGTGGGCGGTTGCTAGGCAACCCAACAACAAGGCAGGAGAGAAATGTGGCAGGGGAGCTGTGACCGGCCCAAGAGGTCATACTAATTAAACGGTGTTTGTACTGTTGTACTGTGTATAACCTACAATATGTTTTCTACTGAAAGTTTTCCCCCAGAAACATTTTTCTCTAAGAGTAAATTAATGCATCAGTGTGTTTGATAAATCCATAGAAAATTCTGTGCTCCTGTACAAATGTTCCATGCATCATTTTCTTGTGACGAAGAATCTCAAAGTATGCAACCTATCATCCATGACAAATATCTAAACTGTTGCCAAATACATGGACATTTGAAATTAGTTCTGCGTTTTTCTGGTGCAATGTAAGGTAAGTGCCTTCCTCGGGCTATGTAAATTCGTTGTACAGTACTGCACTGCATCATGAGACGTTTTACCCGACATAATGAGATGCGTAATATTACTTCCCCCAGTTTAATGCGATCCATCTCTTCAAAACTCGATGTTTCTCAAATGTAATTTAGCGAGATAGCACGCTTCCTAGAATACAGTGAGCCCAAGTTCATTTTTAATGTAATGTTTTATAATTATGGTTTCAGGGCAGTCGTAATTCTTGGCGTTTATAGTGATGGTCTACCAGGCATATTACGGCCTTGCAGTTTTTATCCTTTCACAGGGAAGGCAGGTTTGATAGGCAGGGTGAAATGTTTACCTTCTCGATGAAAGGACCATCCGACCTTGGCCTTTTGTGTTTTTTTCCGCATAAAAAGCCCACTCAGTGCGGAGAAAAACTGTTCTTTTTGCTCAGCCCTGCATCTCTCACAATAGATGTTGTAGAATGTTTGTTTGGTGAGGTCAGATGAGGTTTTGATATCTATTGTAACATCATTCACAAGATGGCGCCTTTAAATCATGTCATTTCCTTATTCTTAAGGATAATAGCAGCTTCCCACTTTGGTACCTGTTGAGGGCCTTATCCAGAATCGCTGTGGCCGAGGTTATTTGAGTAACAGGGAGCTACTGAGACAAACGACGAAATTAAATGCGGTTTAAGAAAGACACACAACCAGGGCACAAGTCCTAAAAAAGAAGTGGGGGGTCTAACCATGTTAGGCAATATACAAGTGACATCATGGTGAGTGATTTCACAGCGCATGATGTCACGACGCGTGACATTGCACGTGACATCATAGGAAGTGACCTCAGTGGAAGGCACACCACAAGAAGTGAAATCAGATATTAAGACCTCACACATATGTTTATCAGGTATATCATGAGTACATTTAAGCGCATTATGAGATTTAACAAATGAGATTTGGGGTTGTGCCAAAAAAGTGGCGCAATCCTGTTAGAAATTGGATTTTTGGTAGGCTTGGGAGTGGGCCAAAGCCAGGCAAAAACCACCACTCTAGTCAGGATAAGGGAGTTACACGTCTAAAATAACCCCTGCTCACCCCCTTGGTAGCTTGGCATGAGCAGCCAGGCGTATCTTAGAGGCAGTGTGTAAAGCATTTGCACATAACCAACAGTAATACAGTGTAGGCACTACAAAAGGACACCACACCAGTTTAGAAAAATATCCAATATTTTTATATACTTAAGACAAGACCAAAAACGATAAAAATCCACAATACAGTACTCAAAAATCTTCAATTATCAAAATACGCTTGAAACACAGTTCCTTGATGTCGATAGCTCCATCCGGGGCTATCACGGCGTCGTGAGCAAACAAATCCAAACAGTTCTGGCTGACCGCGGCGTCGCGGGCCAGCTACGGTGTCAGGAAGACCCGCAAACAGTACCTTTTAGAAATGCAGGGCGTCGATCACCTCTTGTTGAGCTTCCGAACGCGCGGCATCCGCAGGCGTCGGTTCCGGAGGTCGGTGCAGGAGTCGTCGGGGCCCTCGAAGTCACACGCGTTGCAGATCGATCTCCTCTCTGTTGAAGTCAGGAGCACTGGCGTCGGCAGGCGTCGTGTGCTGCGGTGCGAAGTGCAGCGGTGCGGCGTGCGGTGCCCTCAGGTCGCGGTGCGAGCAGCGGCTCGGTGGCGGCGTCAGGTGGCGTCATCGGTGAGACCAGGGTCGCGGTGCGAGATAAAGGCAGTGCTCATCACGGTGCTGGCAGGTCACGGTGCAAGCAGCGGCATCGTCGTTGCTGAAGCTCTGTCGTCGGCTGACGAACTGGAGTCGATGGCGCCGGCATCGGTAGGCTAAGGCTGCGGTACGGGATGAGGGCGGTGCGCCGTGTAACTTTACGAGCGGTGCCCTCGAACCACGGTGCAAGCAGCGGCGTCGGTTTTGGCGGGAAGTGGCGGCGTCATGAAGGCCAAGGCGTCCTCGTGAAGCAAGGCGGTGCGGTGCGAGAAGCGGCTCGGTGGCAGCATCAACAGGCGTCGTCGGTGAGACCAGGGCCGCGGTGCGGCGTTGCGGCGGTGCTCTCTGCGGTGCCAAAGCTTCGGCGTGAAGCGAGGCGGTGCGGAGTGCGGTGCCCACAGGTCGCGGTGCAAGCAGCAGCTCGGTGGCGGCATCAACAGGCATTTTCGGGGAGACCAGGGTTGCGGTGCGGCGTTGTGGCGGTGCCCTCTGCGGGGCCTTCAGGACATGGAGTCGGCAGTGGCGTCGTAGATGACATCGAGTTGGTGTTCTTTGGGTTGCAGCACAAAACACACAGTCCCCAGTGCTGCGGGTCGAAGAACTTGAAGTCTTTGCTGTTCCTGAGACTTCGTGAACAGGGGGCAAGCTCTACCTCAAGCCCTTGGAGAGACTCACAAATTAGGTTGCAGAAAGTCCAGTCCAGGCCTTTCACTGCCCAAGACAGAAGCAGCCACTGCAGGTCAGCCCAGCAAAGCACCCAGCAAAGCAGTCCTTCTTTTTCGCAGCTTCTCCGGCTCTTCTTCTTGGCAGTCTTCTTGTTCCAGATGAGTTCTGAAGTTCAGGGGTCTGGGACCCAGTATTTGTATCTAAAAATCCTTTGATCTTCCAGGCAGAGGGTGTCTGTGCCCGGCCAGAACCAGTTCGGCCTTCTCTGGTGTGAATTCCTGGCAGGAGGTGGAGACGGCATTGTGAGAGGCAGACCATGCCCTTCGAGGTGCAAGGAAATCTCCTCCCCCCTCCCCCATCGCAGCCCAGGTCTATTCAGCCCTTTCCTGACCTACCTAGACTATCTGGAGCCCCTCCGGCCCCCCAGCCTTCTGTCATCCAAAACCCAGACAGGCAATCCACATTCCAGCAGAGGCACACAGGATGACTGAGCAAGAAAATACCCACTTTCTAAAAGTGGTATTTTTAAACGCAGAATGTAAAAATCACCTTCACTAAAAGATGCATCTTTAGATTCTGAGTTCAGGCATACTAAATTTTATTTTCTTACCGAATTCCCTGGGCCAGTTGTGTTTATAAGATGTTATAAACAAACCTCCCATTCTGTCCTATGGGGAACTGGTAGCCTTGCAGTAGTGAAAAACGAAATTGGCTGTAATCCACTATTAGGACATGCCACACACACCAGGGCATGTCCTACCTTTCACATACATTGCACCCTGCCCACAGGGGTACCTTGGGCCTACCTGAGGGGGTGTCTGACATGTGAGAAAAGGGAAGGTTAGGGACCGGCCAGTGTGTGCACTGGCCAAGTTGACATGGCAGTTACAACTTGCGCGCAGACTCTGCAATGGCAGGTCTGAGTTACCGTTTTCAGGGCTACTCACGGGGGGGCACAACCAGTGCTGCAGGCCCCCGAGTAGCATTTGATTCACCGGCCCTGGCACACGCAGTTCACTTTACTAGGGGCTAACAGGTAAATCAAATATCCAATCATGGAAACACCAATCCATAACACAATTTACACAGAGAGCATATGCACTTTAGCACTGATTAGCAGTGGTAAAGTGCCCAGATTCCTAAAACCAACACAAACAGGTCAGGGAAAAATAGGAGGAAAAAGCAAAAAGTGTGGGGATAACCCTGCAAAAAGGGCCATTTCCAACACAACCCCCTTCCAGCCTAAAGCCAGGGGAGACCAACCCATACCTCGATGGACTTCCCTGCTTGGGGCGATAGAACATGGGATCTGGCCCGCAACAGCAGGGTTTTCTTCCCGTTCTACGCCTTCCTGAACTTAGTTGGATCCCTCTATCCATACTCTCAGGGCCCACTAAGCTGACCCATGGGGAACCCTTCTCCTCACCTGTGGACCCCATCTGTGCAGCACCTAAGCTTACTTTGCTCACAGATGTGTCCCAACAGGCAGACAGTACCCACACAGCCAACACAATGGTGTGGCCCAGCCCACCCCCGGGGTGTGACTCCTGTCCCCCTCCCAGGGGCAACTCTGTCCACCAGGAGAGCCGGCCACAGTGGCCACTGACAAATGTCAGTGATGAGAGGCAGGCCTTATGCCTTTCAGGCCACTCCAACCGCTGTGGCGTCAGAGAGTGGGGGGCGGTAGCCCCAGGTGCCTGGCACCCTTTCTCCACTCTCCCGCCAAGTCAGGTACGGCCTCCTGACCCTGGCCCACCAGCCCAGGGTCTGTACCCTGTGGCTGGACAGGAGACTGGGGTGGGCTCTCCCACACCCTCTCCTTCTCCCCGGGGTTCTGTACCCTTCCACCTGGAGCGGTACCCCCTTCCAGAATTGTCAGGGCACCTGTGGTAGGTGTCCTGCACAATTCGCCCACCAGTTCAGGGGTGCTATCCTGCAACTGGTACACCAGCCCAGGGTCTGTACCCTGGGGCTGAACCAGGGACTGGGGTGGGCTCTCCCACACCCGGTCCTCCCCCCTGGGGCTCTGTACCCTCCCACCTGGAGCGGCACCCCCGGAAGACAAACTGGTAGGGGCATGGTTAGCAGTCTCCCCTTCCCCCAGGTCAGGGGGGACACGCTGAACCTGGTCCTCCAACCCAAGGTCTGTACCCTCAGGCTGACCAGAGGTCTCGGCCAAGGCTCTCCTCTCCTCACTTCTCCTTCTGGGGTCCTGCATTCTCCTCCCCGGAGAAGCACCCCAGAACCAAAAACTGTCAGGATGCTGAAACCGGACCTCCCAAACAATTCTCCCACCAGTTCAGGACCTCTCTCCAGCAACTGGTCTCCCAACCTAGGGTCTAAACCCTCAGGTTGCACCGGGGTCAGAGGCGATGACTCCCTCCCTCTGCACCCCCTTCCAGAGTTCTGCACCCTCCCACCTGGAGTGGTACCCCTAGAAGACAAACCGGTCATGACACTGCTTACAGTCGTCCTTCCCTCCAGGTCAGGCAGGACCTGAGCCTGGCCTCCCAACCCAGGGACTAAACCCTGTGGCTGAGCACCTGCCCGGCGCACCAGGACTTCCTTGGGAGCACGCATGCCCCCCCTGAGGGTAACACATGACTCATGTGTTGTGTGACAGTCTGCCTGGCGCAGATCTTCGACCCCTGTCCATCTGACAGTGCGCGAAGATCCCCCAGGACAGAAGTGGTGTCACCATGGTCACTCCTAAGAGGCTCAGCCCTTCTGGCTGGCCCCTGAGCCACTGGTTCTCCCACTGGGGAACACATCCCCCTCTCACACCTCAATCTGGACTTCTGCACCCTCCACTTAGGAGCGGCACCGCCAGACACCAGAACCGCTGGAGCTCTGTTTACAGACACTCCACGTTCTCCTGACAGTAGGAGATCCCCCTCGACAGACGGCCTACCAGTACAGCCTAGGCTCCCCACCCGATGTTCCCTCCTGGCACCACCCAGGCTCCGGGACCGGGTTTCGGGCACCTTGGGCCGCAGCCCATTCCCACTTCTTCTCCGCAGAGACAGGACGTGAGTCCCTACACCCTTCCCACGACACCGGGACCTATCTGGGCTACCACGAACTTTTCCCACCACCCTTGGTTGGGAAATACCTAAACCACTTCCTTCCGGGTCACCCCCAGATGCTTCACCAGACCCTCTGGAATCCACCAAAAGGTCTGCCTCCAGTGCAAGCTCCCTGGGGTCAGAGAACTCACAATCCACTGGGTGTTGGCATAGCTCTGGAAAACAGGGACTTAAAATATGCTCTCCAACAATTGAATCACACAGCCCCACACAGGTGTTAACCAAACTACCCTTCACCCAACCATCCAGTGCCTCAGAAAAGTACCCCACATCATTCTCACAAGACTGGTGAGACAGTGTCTGACTGTTGCTGTCTCTTAACCCATACTCTTCTGGCTGGTCTCCCTACTCACTTACTAGGGCTTCTATCATGGGGGAACCCCTCTCCCTGCACCTCTCATCTAGAGTCAGTAGAGCGTCCCTCCCACTACTAGGAAAATGATCCCCTGTGCCAGTTCCCCAATCCACCTCAGGGACACTGCGCACCACTGGAGTAACCACACAATCCTGAACCCCCTGGTGTATGTCAACCCCCTCCTTGAAGTAGGGCCCCAAATCTGTGTGGGTGTGTACCTCATCCTCAGTACTGGACCTAACACTTTTGCTGCCACAATCTGGGCTGGGCCTAGCCCTACTGGCTTCCCAGTCCAGCTCTCTCATTTTAATGTCATGGTCTAACATCATCCTTTTCTCCTCCAAGGCTAACTTAAGCTTCTCCAGTTCCACAGCAATTCTCCTTGCTTCCCGCCTGTCCTCCAGCTCCTCTGGGGACAAACTGCTGCTGCCTGGTTTAGAGGGTGCCCCTCTTCCCAAAAGCACCCCCACCCTTGGAATAGGCTCCTCTGCCTCCATGCCAAGATCCCCAGACAGCTCACTCGCATGTCTGGCTGCTACGCAGGCCCTCAGCGCCTTTTGTAGCTCCTCTTTTCTGGTGAGGTCCCTTATTTGGATTTTGAGGTTTTTGCAAATCGCCTTCAATCCCTTAACATTGTAGGTTTCTAACCTCTCCTCCTCAAAGGCCACTACCCAGGATGCAACAGATGATGCAATTGATTCAGGCATGTTGTACTGGAAAATTCAAGTTCAAGACCAATGGAAAGGCAAAAATAGACCAAAAAAAACAAATATGTGGTACGTAATGGTCTGCGATATGGTAGTAGCGCACACCAATCACTGTAAGTCAAGTGCAAACGCAAGTCCTATCCTCCCTGCTGCCAACCAATTTTAGAAATGGGATTTTTGGTAGGCTTGGGCGTGGGCCAAAGCCATGCAAAAAGCACCACTCTAGTCAGGATAAGGGAGTTACACGTCTAAAATAACCCCTGCTCACCCCCTTGGTAGCTTGGCACGAGCAGCCAGGCTTATCTTAGAGGCAGTGTGTAAAGCATTTGCACATAACCAACGGCAATACAGTGTCAGCACTACAAAAGGACACTACACCAGTTTAGAAAAATATCCAATATTTTTATATACTTAGGACAAGACCAAAAACGATAAAAATCCACAATACAGTACTCAAAAATCTTCAATTATCAAAATACGCCTGAAACACAGTTCCTTGATGTCGATAGCTCCGCCCGGGGCTATCACGGCGTCGTGAGCAAACAAATCCAAACAGTTCTGGCTGAACACGGCGTCGCGGGTCAGCTACGGTGTCGGGAAGACCCGCAAACAGTACCTTTAAGAAATGCAGGGCGTCAATGACCTCTCGTTGAGCTTCCGAACGCACGGCGTCCGCAGGCGTCGGTTCCGGAGGTCGGTGCAGGAGCCGTCGGGGCCCTCGAAGTCACACGCGTTGCAGATCGATCTCCTCTCTGTTGAAGTCAGGAGCGCCGGCGTCGGCAGGCATCGTGTGCTGCGGTGCGAAGTGCAGCGGTGCGACGTGCGGTGCCCTCAGGTCGCGGTGCGAGCAGTGGCTCGGTGGCGGCGGCGGGTGGCGTCGTCGGTGAGACCAGGGTCGCAGTGCGAGATAAAGGCGGTGCTCGTCACGGTGCTGGCAGGTCATGGTGCAAGCAGCGGCGTTGTTGTTGCTGAAGCGCTGTCGTCAGCTGACGAACTGGAGTCAATGGCGCCGGCGTTGGTAGGCCAAGGATGCGGTGCGGGATGAGTGCAGTGCGTCGTGTAACTTTACGAGCGGTGCCCTCGAACCACGGTGCAAGCAGCGGCGTCGGTTTCGGCGGGAAGTGGTGGCGTCAGGAAGGCCAAGGCGTCCTCGTGAAGCAAGACGGTGCGGAGTGCGGTGCCCACAGGTCGCGGTGCAAGCAGCGCCTCTGTGACGGCATCAACAGGCGTCGTCGGTGAGACCAGGGTCGCGTTGCGGCGTTGCAGCGGTGCTCTCTGCGGTGCCAAAGCTTCGGCGTGAAGTGAGGCGGTGCGGAGTGCGGTGCCCACAGGTTGCGGTGCAAGCAGCGGCTCGGTGGCGGCATCAACAGGCGTCGTCAGGGAGACATGGGTTGCGGTGTGGTGTTGCGGCGGTGCCCTCTGCGGTGCCAAAGCTTCGGCGTGAAGCGAGGCGGTGCGGAGTGCGGTGCCCACAGGTCGCGGTGCAAGCAGCGGCTCTGTGGCGGCATCAACAGGCGTCGTCGGTGAGACCAGGGTTGCGGTGCGGCGTTGTGGCGGTGCCCTCTGCGGGGCCTTCAGGACACAGAGTCGGCAGTGGCGTCGTAGACGTCGTCGAGTTGGTGTTCTTCGGGTTGCAGCACAAAACACACAGTCCCCAGTGCTGCGGGTCGAAGAACTTGAAGTCTTTGCTGTTCCTGAGACTTCGTGAACAGGGGGCAAGCTCTACCTCAAGCCCTTGGAGAGACTCACAAATTAGGTTGCAGAAAGTCCAGTCCAGGCCTTTCACTGCCCAAGACAGAAGCTGCCACTGCAGGTCAGCCCAGCAAAGCACCCAGCAAAGCAGTCCTTCCTTTTCGCAGCTTCTCCGGCTCTTCTTCTTGGCAGTCTTCTTGTTCCAGATGAGTTCTGAAGTTCAGGGGTCTGGGACCCAGTATTTGTATCTAAAAATCCTTTGATCTTCCAGGCAGAGGGTGTCTGTGCCCGGCCAGAACCAGTTCGGCCTTCTCTGGTGTGAATTCCTGGCAGGAGGTGGAGACGGCATTGTGAGAGGCAGACCAGGCCCTTCGAGGTGCAAGGAAATCTCCTCTCCCTTCCCCCATCGCAGCCCAGGTCTATTCAGTCATTTCCTGACCTACCTAGACTATCTGGAGCCCCTCCGGCCCCCAGCCTTCTGTCATCCAAAACCCAGACAGGCAATCCACATTCCAGCAGAGGCACACGGGATGACTGAGCAAGAAAATACCCATTTTTCAAAAGTGGTATTTTCAAACGCAGAATGTAAAAATCATCTTCACTAAAAGATGCATCTTTAGATTCTGAGTTCAGGCATACTAAATTTTATTTTCTTACCGAATTCCCTGGGCCAGTTGTGTTTATAAGATGTTATAAACAAACCTCCCATTCTGTCCTATGGGGAACTGGTAGCCTTGCAATAGTGAAAAACGAAAATGGCTGTAATTCACTATTAGGACATGCCACACACACCAGGGCATGTCCTACCTTTCACATACATTGCACCCTGCCCACAGGGGTACCTTGGGCCTACCTGAGGGGTGTCTGACATGTAAGAAAAGGGAAGGTTAGGGACCGGCCAGTGTGTGCACTGGCCAAGTCGACATGGCAGTTACAACTTGCGCGCAGACTCTGCAATGGCAGGTCTGAGTTACCGTTTTCAGGGCTACTCACGGGGGTGCACAACCAGTGTTGCAGGCCCCCGAGTAGCATTTGATTCACCGGCCCTGGCACACGCAGTGCACTTTACTAGGGGCTAACAGGTAAATCAAATATCCAATCATGGAAACACCAATCCATAACACAATTTACACAGAGAGCATATGCACTTTAGCACTGATTAGCAGTGGTAAAGTGCCCAGAGTCCTAAAACCAACACAAACAGGTCAGGGAAAAATAGGAGGAAAAAGCAAAAAGTGTGGGGATAACCCTGCGAAAAGGGCCATTTCCAACAAATCCCGACGCAAAATCTGGGCCTCAACTAATACTTTTTTTTTTAACTCTGCCACAAAGAAATTGGCAACAAGGAGAAGCATGGTAGTAGATCTGTTATGCTTAATTGGTTGCAAAGTCTACATTTTAAAATATTTTATTGGGTTAAGGCATCTGCTGTGAAGGTGCCCAGTAAATCTCAGGGAATAGTAATAATAGTGAGATAACTCTAGTAGTTAATGCCCTTGCTGGAGAGATCTGTGTTTTTTGAAGTCCTAGATTTGAATCAAAGTAGTAGAGAAGGTAAATGTGTCACCTGCAAAGCATATAATCTTACACAGAGATGACCGATTTTTAATATTTTATGTAGATAGTAAAGTGGGTTACTGCTTTTAACACAGAGATCCTTTTGTTACCTGCAGTTCATAAATTGTAATCCTTGTAAAAGACCACAGTGAGGTATGAAGGACATGTGACTCCTTCCTACACCTTGTACCCTCACTGTCTCATGTAACTCATCTTGTACACTGATTTACACATGTACATGATTTATTGGTAATGTATAATGTGCATGTTACGTAAAGAGCTCTGACACCCTGCATTGGGTTCCATAGCGCTATAAAAGAAAAAAAATAGTGTTATTGAAATAGTTATTTGTGAAAATACTGGGTCAGACAAACACACCTGACATTCTTGCAGTGCATGTATCTATCATATACAGGGACTGAACAAAAGCTAAAGCTGCCTCTCTTAAGTACTTGTGAAGAGATAACAAGCTGTGTGCCTTTGTTTCCGCTCCATGGCATTTACATTTAAGTGTGAGATTCCATGCAATCTCCAGTCAGGATATTCAAACAAAAGGAGGTCTGATGGCCCCTTAACTTCGGCCCAGCTATAGGTGAAAAAAAGCTCCCTTTCCACCTGCACGTTGCTGCTGAGAATCGAAAGCAGACAACGTGCAGGCGCTGCTGAACGTGTCTGAAAATTACACCGGGACACGTTCCACATATTTCTGCGGTGCCCAACTTCTTGGCAGGGGGGACAGCGTGCACCCTGTAAAAAGAGTGGGTGGACGCCGTGTACCTGCATGTACCCCCGACTTGTGCCGTGCACACAACGGAAAATAACTTGAAGTATTAGTTTATGTTTCGCCCAAGTGTTGCTTCAGAATTTTAGGTAAAATTCACCATTAATTCGATAGTGACTTTAACTAAGGAGATGAAAATTTCACTGTGTGAAAATAGGTTATACTGTTCACGCCCCCAAAGGGCAAGGCGGTGAAGGGGATCAGCATCGATAACATTGAGGCATTACAGAATACACATATTGGTAAAGCTGTGAGCGTTGGTATTGATTGGCCTCTCGAAATCAGAGTTTCAGTCTACTGTGTGCATTAATAGTAAAGGAGTCCAAAGCACTGGGTTGAACAAAAATCAGTTAAATTGTAAATGCATTGTATATCAAATTAAGTGACGGCATTAGACATGATTAACAACCAGTGCACTATTTACTTCTTAGTAACAATGGCTATGAACTTGCTGGCTTTATGATGCTGAACAATTAATAGTCCCGTTGTGTTTGTTTTAGGCTTTATGGCCTTTTATTCTTGTTGTCATGGAATGTAGAACCTTTTGCCGGCGTCCTTTGGTGAGGGTTCTAGACTCCAGGGAATGTCAGTTGGCATTGGGAGCAAATGCCAGGGAGGAACATTCTATTACACAATAATAGAGAAAGCAAGGATGGGACAATACATGACATAGAGAATAACATTACATAATACATAAGAATAACATATGAAATTGGACACTACAGACGTCGAGTGCTGTTCATTCTTGTTACCAATAAACTCCTTCCCTTTTCTACAGTTCACCTTGGCTTTGCTTTCTACAGACCCCTACATCAATGTGGCAACGAGCTGGAACATGAATGAATGGCACTGCATCTAATCAGCACCTCAACCTATGGAGAAGTGGGCTTGCTTTAGCCGCCTGTGATTGTGAGTCCTTTGCGGAGCTTCACTGAGCTAAAATCTCATCAAGAAAGACTTTATTTTATCCTATCTTCAGGCGCATTGTTACATCGCGCACTCCCCTTTTACTCGTGCGTCCTTGACGCTCGAGTTTAGTTGCCTGAGCTGCACAGACGATGACTCTGCCAATGATTCAGTGGAACATGCCTTCTACATTCAATCACATTCAAACAGTGTCCACAAATTTATCACCAGGAAAGGCAGGACTTGTTTCAGCATAGGAGACTTGTACTCTAGCCTTTCTGTTATTTTCAACGCTCTCTCTGTGGACCAGCACTGCTGTCTCTTGGAGTTTGGTGTCTGCCATTGGTCTGCATAACATGCCTGTAGTACTATGTATGATTCATGGCTATGTTATTATTCTCTGCACCTGCTGCACTCTAAGATCATTTCTAGGTCTCTGTGAGTATTATTCATGTTTTATACAAGGTTATGCTTTTGTGGTACAGCCGCTACGTAATTTGTTGAGGAAAGGGAGAAAAAGTTGTGTGCGTTGATGATGCTGATGAAGTCTTCTTGAAGGTTAAAGATTTGATTGCTGTAGCTCCGGCCTTGAAACCATTTGTAGCTGGTAAAGCGTGTTTCTTGACTGGATATCAGTCAGTCGGGGTTGGGAGCAGTACTTTCTCAATGGGTTGGTGATAAAGAGCATACTATTGCTTTCGCATCACGTTCTCTCACTGAGCCTGAGACCACAATTGAACATGAAGAGTTAGCATGTTGCTGGGCTGTTGGCAAGTTTAAAAGGTTTTTGTGGGGGGCACGGTTTGACATATTCACAGATCACAAACCTTTGATCTATATGCTCAATGGAAATGTTACAGGAAAGGCTTTTGCTAGATTAGTTTGGCTACTTTCCCGACTACAGAAGGATAACTTTGTTGTCAAATACATACCAGGAGGGAAAAATGTGAGAGCAAATTGTCTCTGAAGGATGCCAGTGAATGTTGTGAGTACGAGGGGTGTATGATGAGCAGAAGAATTCATCAGTGTCTTATTCTTACCACTGTGTCTTATTCTTACCACTGTTTCTCAGCTAATCAAATAGTTTCTTACCACATAAAGGAATCTGCGTGCCCACTCTGCTAGTGGTTGTTATATTTAGGCTCAACCAATGAGATTATTTTTCATCACACAAAGGAAATTGTACGCCATTTGTCACCAGAAAACATTTCAGCGATGCAAGTATTGGAAGTTCATTTAAAATTATCATTAAACTGTGATGTCTTCCCTTGACTTAGTCTACTAATTACTGGCATTGTGAATAGTGTACAATCACAATATGCAGAATGGTAATTTGCCTGCAGCAGTTTTACCTGAGCCCGGTGTGCAGAAAGTGAAGTGGAAAGAATGCTTCAGATCATTTAACAGCTATGTGGTTGCCACTGATGGAGTTTAGCTTAATCCAGAGAGGAAAAAAGCCTTGTTGTATAATTGCTTGGGTCCAGAGGGCCAAAAGATTTTTGATCACATTCCGCAGTTAACACCCCCAACTTCAGTTGCCTGGGATGAATATGTAGAGGCACTTAGGAGGTTGGAAGATCATTTTAAAGATGATACCAGCATCAGCACCATTTTTTTACACAGCGGAAACTCCAGCATGAATCTATTGACAGACTTTTTGGGTAGAATTAAGAATTCTTGTTTCCACTTGCGACTTCGACGGAACCCTGGATAACTACTTGCGGGATCAACTAGTAGTTAACTGTTTTGATGCCAAAATGCAAGAGAGACATTTATGTTGCAAGAATCCAAGTATAGATGAAACACTAGAAGTTGCTAGGGAAATTGAAAGATCAGTAATGACCTGTAAGGAGTTGGGTAAATTAAAAAACACTTCTGATGGTGACAGTGTTAACACCATTATCTCAAAAGCTAAATGTAATGACATGCTGAACAGTGGTGGCAAGAGAGGTGGGAAGAGCAACTCTGGGTTATTAGACATGTGTTTCAGGTATGGTTCCAAATTGTTGTGAGTTCCCTATAGGGCCTACTGTAGTTCTCCCTTATATTAGCCTAACTGTCGGTTGTAGGCCGCTTTTGCTTTGCACATGCTACAAAGTTACATGTTTATTTTTGTGTCATTAATATTTTGGAAATAGGCTGTGTATGTTTTTTGTTATTGAGCTCTTCTGCTGGGATTCAGTCTGAACATTTCATATAAGGTCGAACAATACTGTACCCTGTTTTTCCCTGTGGTCGGTCAATAACACACCTAACACATAGACATAACAAAGGGACCCAGCTGCTGTTTTTCAGAGCGGCGGTTCTTATCATATAAGCCGAGACTTGCCATTATGAAAATAGAGAGTTGAATTTATCACAGAGGAATGACCCTGGGATGAGATTGCCAGCCTTGCACAATCTGAGATGCAGACTAGTTAACGGTAAATGTCAGGTATGGGGCCCGGCTCTAATCCCAGATATCTGTGATATATCATTTGTGCTCACGTAGTGAGGTTAGGCTTAGGCAAATATTTAACTCGCCATTGTAGGGCTTTTCATAGTGTACAGTCTACTGATAATGCTAATCACATTACTAAGTTGTATATGTTTCCTAAATGCAGCACAGTTGCTTCATGATTGAGCACAATAGTTTCAATAAATGTTGTAAACTTACCTCGTGTCCTTCAGTTGTTTGTTATGGGCATGTATGAGTGAGAATTCGAAAGGTGATGGCCTGTTACCACGGTTCCCAAAAGAGGTTAGAATGTTGTGGCCTGGGGTGCCAACTTACCTGTTACTCTGGGAAGTTTAGTAGGGCAGGTAAGGTACTATGATCAAGTCAGAAATCGGGCCCATAGGTACTGGTGTGGTATGGTGAGTCAGTCCCTACATACTGACATTCTGTGATCCCAGGCATAATTCTGTTTCAAAAACAGAATCCCTGCAACAAAATCACATTCACCAAATACTTGCAAATGCCCGGTGTTAAACAAAACATGCTTAAAATGCAAAAAATGGCGGACTATACAAGAGTTTGTAAGAATGTTCAAAAGGTGATGCTGGTTAATGAGCAAGTGATTAGTCCAAACAAATGGTCTGTTGAAGGTGATAAAAGTTCCAGAGCCATGCTACCTATAAATATAGTTGATTCCCCAAGTAATTCTGCAAAGGGTGAGGATCCGGTTTGTGAGGTATTGATCAGAGATGTTGAGGTGCAAATCACTTTTGTGTCAGGGTCACTGATCACCATCATCACTGACAAATTGTACAATTGTGTAATTTTACAAGAATGGAGTCATCTTGAACTTTCTGCACCTGACATTCATACTGTAGCATTTGCTGTTTTTTAAATCGATATGTTGAGGTATTTTCCTGAGAGGATTGTTTACAAGGACAGGCTGATTCATAGGAAAGTATATATGGCAAAAACAGCATATAATATTCTGGGAGGGAGGGATCAGGGAGCTTTCAGGTTGGTTTTGAAGCCGGGCACTGATTGTCTCATTTCCCTTATGGAAATTTCTCTATCTGATGTCAATTCTCTTGAACAATTTAAAAAAACACAAGGCGTTATTCGAGGACAGATTAGGAACAGTAAATGGTTATGAACACAAGATCATTCTCAAGCTTGATGCTGTTCCTATTGTCCACAAGGTGGAGAATGTACCATTGAGTGTTAGAACCCAGTTGAAAGTGCATTTAGACAAATTTTGTTCAGAAAATGTTATTTAGCCTATTAATTTCTCTCAGTGGGGTTCTCCCATTGTAGTTGCCAAAAAGAAAATGGGGGACATTAGGTTGTGTGTGGACCTCAGAGCCTTAAACAAGAATATCCTTGTGGACTGTTTTCCCGCGGAAAATCCAGGAAATGTTAGTCCAACTGGGGGAGTTTTTTCTACCCTAGACTTAAGGTCAGCTTATCACCAGGTTGAACTTAGTCTAGATTCTTGCTCTCTAACAGCTTTCAAGACTCCCTTTGGTGCCTACAGATTTCTCCGTATGCTGTTTGGGTTCGACTTGGCAGCATACATTTTTCAAAAATTGATGTTTAAGATGCTGGGTGATTTGAGAAATGTCTTGGCCTACCAGGATGATAACCTCATATTCACAGACACAGAGGAGAATCATTTGGTTGTGCTGTGTGAAATATAAGGTATTTTACAAGAACATAGTTCACTGTCAAAAAAGAGAAGTGTCACTTTTTGATGAAGGTACTGCATTATTTGGATCATCACATTTCTGCAGAGGGTATTAAAACCAAATCGTATTTAGTAGCTGCCATAAGAAATAGTCACATTCCTAGTGACAAAGACCAATTGAGTACTTTCCTAGGGTTGTGTGAATACTATTCACAGTTCATTGACAGTTTGTGTTTCAGACTGAACTACTCAGGAAATTACAGAGGAAGGATGTGAAATTCACTTGGGAAGTTGAGGCAAAGAGGCCTTTGTCAACCTGAAATCATTGATTGTTGATGCTCCGGCACTACATCCACAAAGGGATAACATTTCTTATGTTGTCACAGTGGACAGTAGTGCAGTAGGTCTAGGAGCAGTTCTGAGTCAAATTGTTGATGGGAAGGAACACACAATAGAATTTGCATCAGGGTGTCTCACTGAATCTAGGAAAAAATACAGTACTATATAGAGGGAGGCACAGGCCTGTGTTTGGACTTCTAATCACTTTTCTACCTATCTGTGGGTCTGACATTTTTTATTGGTCACTGATCATAAGCGTTTGGTATATTTGCTCAATTAGATAACTCTAAACAAGGCCAGTACCCAACTTGTAAGACATTTGATCAAGATGTATGATTTCAATTTTTGTGTAAGGCATTTTCAAGGTAGCAAGAATTTGAGGACTGATTTTTTTATCCAGGTGTCCAGTGCAGGGTGATTCTCAGGTGCTTGTTGAGGATGAATGTGAATGTGTGGTAGGTCTCGTAGATGGTTTGGTGGCTTATGAAAAGGTTGTGACAAACAGTAGTGGGATCATGGTACGCAATCCGACTCTTGTCTCAAAGTCATGAGAGATTATGTGACTAATGGGTGGCCAAAGGAGAATATATTAAGTTATGAACTTAAGTCATTTTCCCAAGGGAGGGACCAGCTAACGGTGGAAGGAAGACTTGTGCATAGGGGGAGTTTGCTGATGCCTCCAACTAACTTGAGAACATGTCTGACAAAGTTGCCCATCGTGGTCATGTTGGATTGACAGGTATGTAGAAGAGACTTCAGATGTTTTATTTCATTTATTTATTTATTTATTTTTTTGGTCCAATTTATGGAATAGCCAGCATACCTACCAAATACCTGAAATATATTCAGCACCCGGTTGAGAGATGCAGCCGGAGAGGCTAAATACAGCAAGATATCGTCCGCACATAACGATATACGGTCTTCCCATACAGATGTCCATTTGAGGCCCCTGACGACGGGGTCCTTACAGACCCACATTGCCAGTGGCTCAAGGGTCAGGGCAAAGAGCAGTGGGGACAAGGGGCACCCCTGCCTGGTGCCCCTGCTGAGGGCAAAAGTAGAAGATTTCCTGTTGTTGACCACTACTTGGGCTAGTGGCTGTTGGTAGAGGAGCCGAACCCAACCAATAAATTCTGGGCCGAAACCCAATTTGTGGAGAACTGCAAACATATAGGGCCACTCGACGGTGTCAAATGCCGCAGCAGCGTCAAGAGAAACCACTACAGCATCCTCTCTTATTGTGTCAGCACGGCACAATACTCCATGGAGCCTGCGCAAATTGAGGGAGGTATTTCTAGCGGGCATAAAACCCGACTGGTCCGGGTGGACCATACGGGTAATAACTCTGAGCAACCGAGAGGCAAGGACCTTTGCCAGGATTTTCGCTTCGCAGTTGAGCAGCGAGATAGGCCTATAAGAAGAACACCTGTTACTAGGTTTGCCCACTTTATGAATGACCACTATATTGGCAAGCCTTTGATCCTCAGGCAGAACACCCCCCCCCTCCGACTGTCATGGAACATTTTAGTGAGATATGGTGCTGACTTACCCGCAGTAAGTTTAAACAACTCAATGGGCAAGCCGGGACGTATAGAGTGCCTGATAATAATGGCCGAATGCATCTGCTATATCTTGGGGGGCAGTGAGGCGAATACGAGAGTCTGTCTCTATCTCAACCACAACGCGCTGAGCCTGATCTCTGGGGTCTAACCAGGCTAACAATTTGCCGGCCTTGTCACCAACATCATAAATTCTGCTGAGTGTGGCCCTATAGTGCGATTTGGCAGCCTCAGTGGCCAAGTCGGTGTACTCCTTGACTTTAATACGCAGCTTCTGCCGCACCTCCACCGAGTCTTGTATTCGTAGTGTGTCCTCTAGGTGTAGGATTTCCCCCTCCAAGCGAGTCATATCTGCACATTTTTCTTTCTGCTGTCCCGAAATCTGGGCTAGAGCCACCCCCGTATAACAGCCTTGTAGGCCTCCCAAAGCATTACTGACGAATCTACCGACCCGTCATTCTCCTGAAAGTAGAGATCTGTCTCTTTTGCGATCTTGTCTCTGATTTGGGGAGTCTTAAGGTACCAGGGGTTAATCGGAGCTGTGCGGCCAACTGTAGGTTCCCCCACCTCGAGGCGACACAGGATAGGTGAATGGTCGGAGATTCCCCTGGCCAGGTTGTTGTATTTCCTTTACACAGTCAAGTTGGTATTCTAACGTCAAGACATAATCTATACGGGACACGCTGCGGTGTGCGCCCGAGTAAAAAGTGTATTGTTGCTCAACCGGGTGCAGCCGCCTCCAAACATCCACCAGGCCCATAGGTCCGAGAAAACTGTGGATCCGCATGCGGGAGGGTGGCAAGGCCCTCTGGGGCCAGCGATCCAGGGAATCAGAGACAATGGAATTAAAGTCGCCCCCAATCAACACTCTGCCTTCCGGCAATTCTAAGAGGAGATCCCCAAGGTCTGCAAAAGCCTGGGTGTGCAATCCCGGTGGCACATAGACAGATAGGAGATTTACTGTGCACCCCTCCCAGGTCCCGGAGGTGGCGACGAATCTACCAAGGACGTCGGTACGGACCAGGTCAACTGTCATGGGGAACGATTTTCGGACCATTATACCCACTCCCCGGGAGCCAGACCCAAAAGCAGAGTGTGCCACCAATTGAAAACCCCATCACGTCATGGCTTTGCAGGCATTTCCAAGCAAGTGTGTCTCTTGTAGGAAAGCTACATCGGGGTAGTGTTGTTTCAAAAATTGGAGCACTATGCCCCTCTTGATCTTGCCCCCAGACCGTTGACATTCCACGATAGCAGCTTGAGCCCTTGTCTAGTTGTTGTGCCCATCGTATCCTGATGCATGTTTACTCAGTTGCAGGGGGAGCCACCCATGAACGCCCCAAGGGGGGGACGCATCAGCAAACCACCTCCCCTCAATAAACAAAAATACCAAAAGCATGTGACCAGTGATTGCCATTCCTCGGAGCCTGCTATGTTTGTCATACCTTTTAAACATAAAACAAAACATATCGAAACTTCCCCCCCCCCATCCTTCACAAGAAAAAGAACTCTGGACAGTACACTGGGTGTGGTACATGACGGAGAGATGCTGCGAACAGGATGCCCACCCCCATACACACAAAACTCACCCCCCCTCCCTGTATCCCTGCATGGCGGAATCAAAACCTCCCGCCTCCCCAAACTTGCAGAGTGCCTATCGCCCACCCCTAAACTCAAAGGTGCATGTAACCAGCCAGGCACCTGCCCCAGACACAAATCCAAGTGAATGATACATTAGTTAAACTAAACATCTTAGCAAATACTTTGCAAAAGCTGAGTATCTATTTCCCATGATAGTTTAGTCTCTTAGGCTCAGTTCAGCAGGGGGTTCGGTTACTAAACGGATCCACCCACAGCTCAGTCCAACAAATAGACAAATAGGGCCCACCACCCCCACAAGGTGAAGATACAGACCAATCATCCGGTCCCTCCAGATGCCACATCCTGCTCACCTGACGGGGAAGCTTCATTTGGGTCTCGCCGGATTCTCTCCCTGCCGGGTTTATGGGTGCGATTGTTTCGTCGTCCTGCCGGGCGCCACCCATCCAGCCAGTCCCATGCTTCCTCAGGGGTGGCGAGGAACCAGGCCTTTCCTTCCGACTCCACCCTCAGCCTAGCCGGGAAGAGCATTGCATATTTAAGGTCCTTTTCACGGAGTGCACGCTTGACCTCCAAGAAACTGCGTCGCTGTCATTGTACCTTCAGGGTAAAGTCCGGGAAGAAGGTGACTGCACTGTTCTGGAACTCGAGCGGGGGCGCCATCCACGCAGCCTGCAGAATAACGTCCCTATCTCTATAGTTAAAGATTCTGGCAACTATAGGTCTCGGAGGGGCCCTAGGCCTCGGTCGGCCTCCGGGCACCCGGTGTGCCCTTTCCACTGAAAAGAAATTAGAGAGCCTGGCAGGTTTGAGATAAGTAGTGATGAGTTCCTCCACAAACAGGTCCGCCGCCGGTTCCTCTGCCCTTTCAGGGACCCCCAGTATACGGACATTATTGCGCCTAGAGCGCCCTTCATAATCGTCCAACTGCGCCTCCAGTTTAGCCGTTTGAGCCTGAAGGTCTGCTACTTTATGTTGCAGATCAGTGGTGTCGGTGACCAGCGAGCTCGCTTTTATCTCCACCTCCTGCAGTCTAGTGTTCATTGAGCGCATGTCAGCTCTGATGAGGGAGACCTCTGTGGAGTCCAAGTCTATCCTTGACTCCAGTGATGTATGAACTGAGGTGATGGCAGCAAGAATATCCTGAAGCGTTAAGTCCTTTGCCCCCTCTTCCGGTGGCTGCTTGTCTGATTGGGCGTCACCCCCCTTGTGAGCCGCGCCGGGGCCCTTGTCCCAAGCGAATTTGTCCAATTTGGCTTGAACCACAGCCTTGGCTTGACATCCCCCAGCCATGTTCGGACCACCTCCGGTAGCAAGCAAGCACGAAAAAAAGGCAGGGGCAGACAGGACGTAAGAGGCACCTCACAACACGTCTCGATGAGTCCCCTCACACGGGCCTCAAAGTATTAATAGTAGGTCAAAAGCAACTGGGCCTGCAGGAGAGAGAGAGGGACTGTGCACAGCGCAACGGGGGACCGGGGCCACAGCGATGTGCGATCTGGTCTGTGATTAGCGTTATGTCCGGCAGACTACTGAGGCCCCTCCACATGCGCCTATATCGTCCAGCCCAAGGCCTGTCCAAGGTCACTAGCCCTGGGTGGATTGCGCAGGCTGTTTGGAGCTATGAGGGCGGTGAGGACAGAGAGAGGGAATCCCAGGAAAATGCGCAAGGTTTGAGAGCCCCTCACCACTCAGGCACGTGGAGCATTGGGCCTCAGGACTGAAAGCAAGGGTCACCCAGCCTCCCCACTCACTGCACCGAAAAGGGGGGGAGGGGTCCACGACACCTCACCTCCCCCCTTCAGCGATATTGCACTCCCCAGCTGCACCAGGCTCACCGTGGTGGAAAAACGGCGGGGATCACGGGCCACACCTGCACAGGCCGCCAAAGTCACAGGGAGCACGCCACTCCCACTGAAAGCCCAGTCCTAGGGCAGGCGGGAATGTCCCGGTATCCGGGCAGGGCGCAGAGGTGAAATGTACGTACCGCCGTCAGCTGGTCTATACAAGGGCCGCCTTGCCTGCCGCACCTCCGGGGCAGCCGAGGCCTAGACGCCCCCCTCTTCTTCTCCCTCGGTGGGCCCAAGGTGCACGCAAGTCCGGAGTCGATGGTGCCAGAGGGCTCGGTCAGGCCCCATTCAAGGATGTAGGGCAGTCGCGAGTCACACAGCAGGGCGCTGGCCGCGGCAGGCTCTCCTCCTTCGGATATTGCAGACTCCAGCCGCGCAGACCTCGCATCAAGCGCGTCCCTCCCTAGCCGGCAAGAGACACCACGGAACGCTGGGTCCCCCCCCCTCGGTCACCTCAGGCAGCGATGGGGGGCAGGCACTGTAGGATGCCTCGTCGTCACAATCCGGGGCAGAGCTGCCAAGTTCGATCGGGGCCAGCGCGCCCCTCCCCCAGCTCCGACTCCGCTGCCACAAGCCGAGTGCGTCGTTGGGCCGATCTTCGGCACTGCCAGCCGGAATCGGCTGCAACACAGCTCAATGGACTCCCGCGGTGATCAGGGAGCCAAGTCTGCAGTTCATTTCAGCATTAGCTGCGGATAGATGGGCGGATTTTCACCGGAGCGGATGCGCTCGGTCAGAGCCGCCTCAGAAAGCAGCCATGTTACTCGGCGGTTGGCCATGCCCCCCACTTCAGATGTTTTATTGGTGGCCAGATATGGACAATGAGGTGGACATGTATACTGCAGGTTGTGTTGAGTGTAGAAGTGTGGACAAATCCCTTCGCAAAGCAAACACCCCTTTGGCTCATGTCGAGTTCACTAAGCTACCTTGGGAAAAGATAGGGATAGACTTTAGTGTCCCATGTATGATTTGCTGGAACATTTGAGATCCATTATCTGTTCTTTTTGCATTTGTCACCCTAAGTGAGAAGGGTATGCCCAGATGTGAGTCCCGTGCTTTCTATGCCACTAGATTCAAGTTAGCCTGGCTGATGAGGGGTGATATCCTGGAACCGGTCCCAAGATGCTTGTTTCTGGTCCAGGGGGGACCTGGCCTGGCAGTTCGGGCTGGACTGTTCCCATGGGGAGGAGGGTCAAGACTCATTTTCATATGGCTGGGTCTAAGCTGGGATGGCGTAGTATGCAAAAAAATGATGGATTTAATCCAGATCTGTGACTGGGGGTGAATGTTTGATTTGTTAAGCATTCCGTCCATCTTCTGTTCTTTTTGCATTTGTCACCCTAAGTGGGAAGGGTATGCCCAGACATTGGTCCCGTGCTCACCATGCCACCAGATTAGCCTGGCTGATGAAGGATGAGACCCGAAATCAGTCCCAGGATGCTTGTTTCTAGTCCAGGGAGGACCTGGCCTGGCAGTTCGGGCTGGAGTGTTCACATGGGGAGCAGGGTCAAGACTGATTTGCATATGGCTGGGGCTAAACTAAAATAGTGTGGCATGCAAACGAATGAAGGATTGAATGCAAATCTGTGACTGGGGGTGAATGTTTGATTTGTTCAGCATTCCATCCACCATCTGTTCTTTTTGCATTTGTCGCCCTAAATGAGAAGGGTATGCCCAGACGTGGGTCTCGTGCTCGCTATGCCACCAGATTCAAGTTATTCTGGCTGATGAGGGGTGATACCCCGAAACAGATCCCAGGATTCTTGTTTCTGGTCCAGGGAGGACCTGGCCTGGTAGTTCAGTCTGGACTGTTCCCATGGGGAGCAGGGCCAAGACTGATTTGCATATGGCTGGATCTAAACTGGCATGGCGTGGCATGCAAAAAAAACGATGGATTTACCCCAGATCTATGACTGGGGGTGAATGTTTGATTTGTTCAGCATTCCGTTCATCATCTATTCTTTTTCCATTTGTTGCCCTGAGTGGGAAGTATATGCCAAGATGAGGGTCCCGTGCTTGATATGCCACCAGATTCAAGTTAACCTGGCTGATATGGGGTGATATCCCGAAACCGGTCCCAGGATGCTTGTTTCTGGTCCAGGGAGGACCTGGCCTGGCAGTTCGGACTGGACTGTTCCCATGGGGAGCAGGGTCCATTTGTTGCCCTAAGTGGGAAGTATATGCCCAGATGAGGGTCCTGTGCTCGACATCCCACCATATTCAAGTTAGCCTGGCTGATGAGGGGTGATACCGCGAAACCGGTCCCAGGATGCTTGTTTCTGGTCCAGGGAGGACCTGGCTTGGTAGTTCGGGCTGGAGTGTTCCCATGGGGAGCAGGGTCAAGACTGATTTGAATATGATGGCTGGGTCTAATCTGGAATGGCTTGGCGTGCAAAAACAATGGATTTAACGCAGATCTGTGACTGTCGGTGAATGTTTGATTTGTTCAGCATTCTGTCCATCATCTGTTCTTTTTGGAACATTTGAGGTAGGCATTGGTGTTAGTGGACTATCATTCAAAGTGGGTTAAGTGCAAGTTTTGAGGAACCCTGACGCTAAAGTGGTCATTGAATTTTTGAGAGGCCTTTTTCAGAGAAAGGGTGTTCCTAAAATTCTTGTCACAAACAATGGTGCCCAATTTAAATCTCAGTTGATGAAGACGTTTTTGACTTCTTTTGGTGTGAACATCTCACTGTAGCACTGTATAATTCACAAGGTAATGGAGATTGAATCACTTGGTGAAAGAAGCATTTTAGTTAGCGGTGTCATCTGCAGGGGATGTTTTAGAGTGTATGACTGATAAATTGTGGAGTTACCACAATACACCCCATTCGACCACTAGAGTCGAGTCACAACTTTTGTGTTGTTGAGAGGTAGGCATTCTTTGTGTGAGTTATCTCCTCCCTAAGTTCTCGAGATAACAATGTTGTTGCCTGTTTTCTCAACGTAGAAATTGTGTGTCGGAGAGTGAAAGAGGTTCAGGATAAGAGTAATTGTAGGTATTATGAGTTGTACTGAGTTAAGGAGGCAGATTTGCAAGTGGGTGACTTGGTCAGGGTTAGAAAAATGTGTGTTGTGAAGAAAAGTAAATCTAAGTTTTACCCTTGCAGTCATTCATGTTTCTAAACCTGCTGTTCTAGTGGAAGATGGGAAATGGTGGAGCAAAAGAAGAATAGCTAAAGTCAAGGATGTTCTTGGTGGTGTTATCGGGTCTGATTTTGCAGCTGAGAGTTTCACAGGTGTGGTTCTTCCACTGAAGTTATGCATGACAATGTAACCTTTTTGGACAATTGGTGGATTGGTGACACATGCATTCACTCTGATGGGGAGTGGGAAAGTGGTTTGATGCAGGGAAATTCTGTGGATGTTACTGCCAATGCAGTTGTGCCTGATGCACTGATGTGGTTGCTTCTACTTGTGATGCATCTGATGGTGGGATGGTTGAGGATTTGGGAAGTTCTATTGGGGGTGGTAAGGTAAAAAGATTCATCCGGACTCATAGTTACTTAGAGGATTTTGTGTTATCATAGTCTCTTTTTTCCAATTTTCTCTTGAGCTGCATTTTATGGGGCACTGGTTACTTTTACTTTAATGTTTGGTTTTGATCTGTGAGGGGGGATGTGTGTTATGTTTGTTTTAGGCTTTATGGCCTTTTATTCATGCTGTCATCGAATTCACAATTTTTGCTGGTGTTCTTTGGTGAGGGTTCCAGACTCCAGGGAATGACTCTCGGAGTCAGGAGCAGTCATCAGGGAGGACGTTGGTTGCTGTTCATTCTTGTTACCGATAAACTCCTTCCATTTTCTACAATTCACCTTGGCTATGCATTCTACGGACCCATACATGTCCCTAAGGATATGTCATTATTAATTTCTAGCGTCAGCCAAAGGGAGGAAGGATAGGGGCACTGGCAGGGCCCATACCAGCAACAAAGCAATATTCAGGCACCCATAGACACAGAAAGAGAAACACACTGCAATCAAGGCAACAAGGCTCAAGTTTGTTTTTTTGGGTTTCATCAGTAAGATGCCATATATGTTCCTATGCATGGCAACCACAAGGGTCAACGTCTGAATATCATTTATGATTAAAGGCTGGTTCTGTGTGTTAATGGTTAATCTGAATTAGGTAGACACTTTGGGCCTCATTTACAAGGAACTGACGCATCTGCATAGATGCGTAGGTTTCCTTGCACCAGCGCCAAATGTCCTTGCACCACCATGGGTGCGCTGTATTTACAATACAGTACTCCATGGCGCAAGGATTAACAGATGCATCAGAAATGCATTGCTGGAGTTGCTCATGAAAGTGACGCAACTCCAGCACTGCACCACAACTGATAGGTGAGTCCCATTCAAAAAGCCCTGCGTCATTCCTTACGCCTGGTCTTAGCAGGCATAGGGATTTTGACGCAGTGAAGGCGTAGAGTGATGCAGTGAAATGTAAATTTCACTGCCTCAGTTCTACATGGCTTTTTGCGTGGGAACGCCCGCCCTTCATACATTATACCTGACGCAGGTATTATGTGGCGCAGGGCTTTACAACGTGATGCATCTCCCTAGATGTGTCACATTGTAAATGGGCACAACGTGGCGCATTGTTTACACTACCGCTGCGTCACAAAAAGTGACGCAACGGCGGTGCAAATCTGTTGCAAGGGGCTTGTAAATCTGCCCCTGTGTTTGCACCCAGTTTTGAATTCTGAGTCAAGAAGAAATTGTACATAGAGCTATGTCCCGCACCCCCACACACTAATCCCTCCAGGTATTACCTGAAACCATTTGCACGGGAAAACGAATCAGTTGTGGGATTAAAACCACACATTATCCTCATTCCAACCCCGAATACTCAGAATCTAGTAGCAAAAACCACCAAGATTAATATTGTGACTATGCGGTAATGTTTTTCACCTGGCCCCAAATGTAGAGATAGAAATACTTCTAATTTATGTGCTTCATGGTGTCTATCGTCCACTGGTTTCCATTGCCTTAATAAATGAGCACTGACAATACACAAATCAGTCATACCTACCCCGAAATCAGAGGGTCAACTTGAACTGCAAGGGTATGTCTTCTGTACATGAACAATAAGAAATATAATAAGCATTTCTGTCCCGTTAGATGTTTTTCACCAACCTGTACCATGAATCCCACAGGCACGTTGAGCACTGGTGGTCAAATCTGGTTGTTCCTTTCGACGTAGCCTTACATTAAAACCCAAAGGACCTGATGGAAAGTTTAAAACTTTGTATTTTAAGGTATTGAAGATTAACCTAATCAAAAGAAGGCTGAGCCACATACATTTGACAGGATCTCCAAGAGGATTGTTTCAAAGACCCTCAAACACGTCTTTACAGCCAAATGGTGTATGTCACCACTCTAGGTGTGATATGGTGGATAGAAACGTCATCGGGTCTAATCACTTAAGTATTCTGTCTCTGTCCCATCCCGAATGTTTAGGATGGGAGAGAGACAGAATAGCACAACGCTGGATGGCCTCATACCAAATCGTGCTAGATTGATCCGTATCCACCTGTATCCCATGGGGCACATCTACAATCCACATAGGCAAAAGACTACGCCTATAACAAAAGATCTACTCCAGGCAAAGTTCTAACCCTGGATGAAGACCTGTAAGTTAGTTGCCTTACACACATTAACACAAGAGATCCCCTAAGGTCTAGGTTATCCCATATACATGGTCCTGATGAAGGCCTCAGACCTGTAGGGTCAACCGCATGGCCGAAACATTTTGACCAGATCACGAGGTGTCACGGACCAATAACCCATCCGCTCTACATCGCTCAGTTTTTAACCTTATCTGTGTCCCTATCTTTTATTAAAGTTTCCGCTTCAAGGACAGGGGATAATTTTATGATCCACTTCCCACATATTGACACTGTCACCACTCAGACAGTCTCCCTCCTGGTGGAGGATGTTGTCACCTGGAGAACAGGACACTCAAGTGATTAGTCCTGATGATGTTTCTATCCACCATATCACACCTAATAATGACATACACAATTGGTTGTGAAGACATGGTTGAGCTTTTCGAGACAATCCTCTTGGAGATCCTGTCAAATGTATGTGGTTCATTCTTCTTTTGATAAGGGATATCATAATGGGAAGCTGATTAAACTTCTGCTTCTCTCTCTCCGCTTCTGATTTAGAGTATTGAGGATGAACCATCTGGCCTCCATTCCATAAATTATATTATTCTGTTTTGCTTCTGTGAGAGATGACCAACTACATCCAAACCAGACTGACTCACTCCAGAAGCAGCAGTTGTCGAGTCAAGCTGCAAGGCCACATCAACTCTGTGGAGGCTAGGAAGCAGAGAAGAGTATGCCATTGTGGACTCTGCAAGTTGGTTAGAAATTGAAACACTGAGCGTTTATGTCCCGTTGATCCCATTCCAAAATTATACTTTAGGTCTTTAGAACATTAGGACTACACATCCCAGAATGCAAAGAGAAAACCTAGACTAGATGAGTTACTGGTACCTGAGAAACGTCAGAGTGCTGCATGCACCTTGTGAGAAATAATGTATGAGAAACCTGTACGTAGTGTTCTTATGTATGAGAGACCTATACATAATGCACATATTCATTAGTTTGCATCTTTCCAGGTTTCTGAATTCCCCTTTAATAAGAATATAACTAACTAGACATCTGTGGACCTTACAGTAGGCTTGGGGAAGTCCTTTGTGAGATAACTCCTGAATGGTCCATCGAGGTCGTTGATCATTATCCCTCTGACTATACCCCTAACAACCTTAGACATTTTCTAGAATGTTTACCTGCCATCATAGCCTTTAATGGACTTCTTGAATAAATCTTTTTATGAAAGACTAAACCTAAAACCCAGCTTAATATTGTACCTCATCTAACTTATTATGATCTATTCTTGTTTTTTTGTGACAACTAGTTAAATAGTTAATACAGTCACAAGCTTGCTTCCAGCCCAACTACTAGTTAACATTCTTATTATTTTTAGAAGATTCTTTATCTGAAAATGAAGGTTTTTGTCTCTTAACTGAGGCACCTTATGCATCTCAACACCTTGCACAAAGTTCAACATTGAAATCAGTCAAATCACCTAAAGGAGAGGCATGGGTACCCTAGCATCTGGCTCACCAGTGTTTGTGAATAGCTGAGTTTGGATATTTTAGAGACTCAAGTATTGCTTTTAACTTCTCCTATATCTATATCAGGCAGTGACTTCTTCACAACTCCACATTTTCTCTGCACTTTCATGTTGCCACCAATGATCAACATTTATGGTCACTATGGTATGTGGTCTGTAAGGCTGCTATGAGAGGAGAAGAAAAGGCGGAGATTGCATCAGCGCCACATACTGTAGGCACATAAGGTGCTGTGCTGACAAAGCAGTATAAAAATGAAAAAGCAAGGCTAAATGCCTTCTGCATTTTTGCACTAAGGAGCTTGAATGGCATCCCTATATCAATCAGGACCACCCCAACGCTAGTCCAATTTAGGAAAGAGTTGAAGACACACCTCTTTAAAGAACCATTACATATTGATAAAGTAACAGATTATCTCTACCATGAGAATGCAACTTGCCCTCTAATCACTCATTCATTGTATATTTGCCTTTTACCCAGTATAGAGCTATGCTGTCTTTCGGCTAGGTTTGCAATATACAAATACCACATACAATGATGTGCAGGTTTAGGCATCTGGATTGATGGTTGCTGTTATGAGAGTCTGGATATCTTTCTTTTGCTGAGGCACAACAGAGGATGTAATGGGGAGTGAGCATTGCGATGCAGCCATTTTGTGAGTCAATCCTGCAACTATGATTGGTTGAGGGCAATTAGACCCCGTATATTAGAGTCTTAGAGGCTATTCTTGGTTGCAGGAGGTATTGGGTAGTTTCAGATACATGAACCTTCCTGTTGCATTTTGAACCTGGGGGCTCCATTTGTGTGTTTTGTTCTAGTTGAATTCTCCTGCAATTAGACCTTTTTCTCTTAGTGAAATATGCTTATCATGAGGTCATTTTGGAAACAGTCTTAAACCTATAATTGGTTAGGAGTGTCAAGTGATGTCCCCCAAAACCATTTTCCCTTGCACTCTAAGAGCTTTTAACTAGGGCATGGCAGGGACAACTCTAAATAGAAAAAGGTAACTCACAGTGGGCCAAGTTTCCATTTTTAATGCTTTCAGTTTCTGGAACTACCTTGGCTAGAGGCCCAGGCTCTCACAAGTACTATTTAGCAACACATTAAGCGTAGACTGAAATCTTCTTTGGAAATGATACTCCTGCTGTTGTCTCCTGATATTAAGCATCAGCCCAATTCTGGGATTGCAAATACTAATAATTTTAGATCCATCCCTTCTTAAGGTTGTAGTATTGTCTTTATTATTTTTGTGACAATACCATTACTATCCTGGCATATTAATTTGATGCTTCCCAAAAAGTTGTTTAATATATATGCTTTGAATAATCACTCCGCTACATCCCCATACTATTTGTAGGTGGACCTGTAAAATTCCAGTATTCTAAGAAATTTCTCTTCTATGTTTCTCCTATGTATGTCTATCCCTCCTGGGTAGGACTCAAGGACCAATCTCACCAGCTGCTGCTGCTCCTTGGTGGCCTTCATTAAACACTATGTAATTAATTCATCCACCTCTGTTTATAGAACATGGGTAGTCTTTATTATCTGTTTCATATCAATTAACTCTAAACTACTTCTGGGCACTGACCTTGACAGATACTTTGCATCTCATTAACTCACAGCCACCTCTATTCACCACTCCTCGGTAGTCTTCACTAGCGACTTTGTGCCCGGGAAAGCTTTCAGTTACTATTCTTGGATGAACCTTGTCATTTGAAATGACATATGTATTTGTAAAGTGCATATAGACCCATTGTAGCATCTTGGGACTGCCTAGATTCATTAAGAGCCTTGCATTCATGTTCTCAGTCTTCAGAACTGTGCTCAAAAGGATTATTGAGACAGCAATTTTGGGTAATCTGGGCGGACTTCTCAACATTGAGTACTCAAAGGTGAGACTACTCCTTGATGTTTATCAAATAACCACGGCAGACAAGCACTTTCTTGGCTGACAGTAGTCCATTGAATTGGTCATCTGTACTGCTGATTGTGCTCTTCATGAAATTGAACAAGATACCTACAGCATAAGGTGCACTCGTACATGGCCTGACGGGCCTCCATTCCAAGACTCAACTAAGGATTGAGGTTGGGGGAGCATGGCCATGACGCCGACCGTGATGGCCATGTAGTCTTGGAGCTCCGCTGGACTCCTCCGAATCAAATGCATGCAAATCACGAAATGCCTTATTAAAAACCACAGAAACCACAGCGAGGGCGGCAGCACCGACACAGCATGGGATCCCGAAGTTTCGGTGCTCTGGAGGCTCCCGGAGCCGCCAATTGATGACACTGGGTGGACGCCGCGGCTGGTGCTGCAAGCGCGCCCGGGAGGACGTTTCCTCCTCCACGCCAGCGTGGTGCCGAGCGGCTCCGAGAAGTGAAGGCCCACCACTGACCTGTACCGGAACAGGCTCAGCGGACACTACATCGGGCCGTACTAACGTGGCTGAATCTCACATGCAGCCATAGAAGTTGCGTAACAGCACTCTCCACCCACCGAAGACCTGCAGCAAGGTAGGCCTGCACCACACCCATCTGCAGCCTACATGCGGCCCCCACTCCGAGCCACTGTGGACATACACAGATCCGGCCTGGCGCCCAAATACCATCGACCCAGGACGAGCCCCTCCGTTTAAGAAATATTCCCCAATCGAAACGGCAGCATGGACTAGACTCCTAGAACTGCCAACTGGGATACTCACACGAGCGCCGCGATTGAAGCCGCAGACACACCCGGGAGGTCCCCCTCCCCCCAGGCGAGCAGGCACATCGCGCGACTCTGGCGAGCACAGGTCACCGTCGTTCCGGTTTGGAACCGGCGGCGGGGACACTGCCCGGGGCTGTGGCAGTGGGATTGCGGCTCTAAACTATCAGGCAGAAGCGGAATCACTCCCCCGTCTACCAGCGCTCAGCCACAACAGGTAGGCCTGCGCTACAAGAAACTGCGGCCCACGCACACTCAAGTCCCAGCACAGCCACAGACTTGCTTGAACCGGATCAGGTATCCTGAGCACCAGTGGTCACTGCCGTTCCTCTGTGTAGGGGATCTTACCTCCGACTCAATCCTACAAAATTGATTGGCCCCCAATTTTAAAGGCTCCCCCGCCTGAGGCGCATAAACCCCACAAACAGTCACCAAAAGGGAGTGGTCATAGCGGTGTAACCATATAGTGGCGCACTTGTTGATTGGAGATCCCGTTGGGTGGATCCAGTGGCAAGATTAACACTCAGTGCACGTGCCAGAGAACGCGCGGCTGTCTGTGCCACAGCCACAGAGTAACTGATTTCTACACCCGACTCATTAGCGGCGGTGAGCGGCTGGGGCCCGTGCCCATTGGAGACATTTCCCGCTGGGGTGCCTGTAGCCAGCAGCATCAAAACTGTTTGGGCCGAGTGAGCCCTGAGTGAGATTCCCTGGCCCGGACCAACCTACTAGACTGCTGGTGTTGCTTGGAGCCCTCAACCAGGCCCCCCTGTTGAGACACACAGGAAGATAACAGTACCCCAGGACACAGAGTCCCTATCCAGGCTCGACGGGCGCGCCACCCCGGGCGACCGGCCGCTCTCCAGCATACCACCTAAGCAGGACCAGGCGAATCGAGTCATTGCACTACGAGGCCCCACCACTAACAATCTGTTAAGCATCGTGCCTGCTTGGCTGTAACGGGTCATGGTTCGCGGAGACCCGAAACAACGCAAGCTAACCTTCGAGAAAGCTGGGCACGCAGGTGATTCTACTGGCCTGGGACAAACGGAGGGCTGGGGGAATCCAGACACCGATATGACTGCACAACAGGGGCCCGACCCCATATTGGCTGAACTACGTGCAGGCTTCAAGGCACTGGACACTCGTTTTGACGCCCTAGACAAACACCTGGATGACATAGGGACGCGGCTGGACAAACACGATGGTCGCCTGGACACAGTGGAGGGCAGGGTATGGGACCTCGAAGATGGCACAGCCCAAACAACCAAGAGACTGGAACGTGTTGAAAAACTCCTAAAGACAGTTGCCATGAAAAACAAAGATCTAGAAATGAGGAGTAGGCGTAAAAACATTTGCATATTTGGGGTACCCGAATCCACCAACACGGGTCGCCTAGATGGTTTTGTAGAACAACTACTGCAGATCTATTTGGTAGAGACTCATTTTCCCCGGCATTCTTGGTGGAGAGAGCCCACAGGTCACTAGGGCCCCAACCGAACCCTGGTTGCCCTCCCCGTTCTATAATTGCTCGCCTGCTCAACTTTCGGGACAGAGACACGGCACTGCGACAGGTGAGGGAGAGGTACACACTCTACTGGCAGGGTGCAACTATTTCCCTTTATCCGGATTACACTATCATGGTCCAGGAGGCCTGCCGTAAGTTCACTGGAGTTAAAACCACCCTCAGGAACTTGGGACTGAGATATGGAATGCTGTATCTGGCACACCTGAGGGTAGACATCGCCGGCAGGTCCCGGATTTTTGAAACGCCATCGGAGGCGCAGGAGTTTTGTTACGCACTGTCCAAAAAGAAGATCACACAAGTACCTACCTCCCCCACCAGATCACCTCCCGGCTCCAGTTCTGGAGCCAGTGCAGACTTGTTTTCATCTAGCTAAACCTGATGGATCTAATGTGATGTACATGTTAACTTAGCAGATGAGGGACATTACAGATCGAATTAGGTTTTGATTGTTCTTGCATGCCATAAGAAACAGCTATTATTGTAAACTGGAGGACCTGGCATAGCGTTGCCACTTCCCACTTGTTGACACACTAGAGCTATAAGTAGATAGTTCTTTTGCGAAGTTTTGGGTACGTAATTGGGATATGGGGTCTCCCCATAGTACGAGAGATGGGGATAGGTGGGGGGAGGGATGGGAGGGTAATGTTCAGGTTCTAATACAGTTCTTTTTTACCACAGACAATACTCCATACTGTGCAACCACACAACCAGATTTGTTCTATGAACCTACTTCTTGACAATGAGCATTGAAGGCAGAATTCACCCATTCGCAACTCTCACACTAGCGTCATGGAACATCCAGGGGCTCAATAATTCTCGCAAGGGTAAACAGGTGATTCAACACCTACAGCGACACCAGATAGATATTGCATTCTTGCAGGAAACACACCTATCCCCCAATACCCCAACATCCTTTGCTAGGAACTGGGGCCCACATCGTTACTTTGCAAACTACAGTTCGTATGCAAGGGGGGTCTCCATATTAATACACAAGCGTGTCCCATTTAGTCCACTAGAAGTGAAAAACAACAGGTAGGGGCGATATCTAATGGTGAAGGGTCACTTGCTGGGACATACCAACTTATTAGTGAACATATACACACCGAATATAGATGACCCTGATTTTTACTTAGACTTATTGAACCAAATTGACCGTATGGACACAACGCAAGTATGCCTGGGGGGAGACTTGAACATACTATTAGATCCCGCTCGAGACAGCACATCAAATTCCCCGGACACAAAACCCAGAGCTCGACGTACGTACACTTGCGGACCTTAAGGAGGAATATGGCCTAGAAGACGTCTGGTGCCACTTATACCCCACGCAGGTAGCATACACACATTACTCGACATATCACAAAACATGGACCCGCCTTGACTACTGGTTATTATCACCCAGTCTAATAAACTGGACAGTTTCCATGCAGCATTTACCACGCACCCTTTCGGATCACTCACCAGTGCTAGTAAAGATGCATATCCCCCGGGAGGGTGGGTCAGAACGTAAATGGAGATTTCCCGACATGGCCCTTAGGGTCGAAGTATTCAAGTCAGGATTGCAACAAGCAATAGTGGAGTATTTTGAGCTAAATGAAGGTACAGTGTCCCCATGGGCCACTCTGTGGGAAGCCTTCAATGCTTATATTAGAGGGATCTGCAACTCCAAGCACGCTGGCATACTCAAAGACCTCCGGCGCACACTCTCCAAGCTAGAACAACAAGTACAGGAAGTAGATCAAACGCAAGTGTCACACCCACAATCAACATATACAACACTTCGGGCCACATTGATGACAGACTTTCACGAAGCCGTAGATAGAGAGGCACACTACCTGCGGCAACACGCAATCGCAAGCATGTATGGGGAGGGTGAGCGCCCGGGGCGCACATTAGCACGCACACTACAGCCCCTTAGTGGCCAGTCATACATATCGTCACTTCAACGACCTGATGGCACCAGGGCAACAGACATGAACCATATACAAGACACTGTGCTCGACTACTATTCAGGCTTATACATTCCCGTTCCCCCCAAGTGTAGTAGTGAGCCTCAGCAAGGCCTACCAGTGCTTAGGGGTTCACCCTTCTCTGCACAGAGTCCTCAGACACTTAGGAAGAAGTTGGCATAGAAACTGGAATAAGAAAGACAGAGTTTATTAAACCTCATGAGGTGGAGCTAAGTTCGCCCATCACCCTTCAGTAATGCATGAAGTAGCACACTGAATGGAAGGACCATGGTCCTTTTATACCCACACAGGGGCTCAAATGAAGGCGGTACAAACACAAATGCTGGTTTTAGATACATATACGGTCATACAGAAAATGCACAGTCGACAAGTGGGTGGAGCTAACAGTTTCTACTTCTAGTAGACACATCCTGACATTTATAAACTCGGAACAGCTGCAAGCTCAACTGAGCATGTGCAAAGCAAGAGGAACTAAATATAACTTGTCTCTAGGCAGATTTCAAGAGCAGTTAACAGGAAGGTAGGACAGAGCACATGGTGAGCACATGGCAGCACATGGCAACCAAAATGGCTGCCAGAAATACAAAATGGATTCCACAAAGCGGACAATTTAGCCTCTAAATACAGGCTGTCTTTAGCCAATGCTTAACTTAAGTGCTGCCAAATTACAACACAAGGGTACAACCGAATGCGACAGGTATTTAGACGAAATAGCCATGGTATGGCTAGATAGCGTGCACCACCAGTTTCTAAGTGAACCCGTCACAGAAGAGGAAGTCACCCAAGCAATAGATGCCATGGACGGATCCAAGGCGCCAGGCCTCAAAGGCTTTTTGGGCTGCTTTTACAAAGTGCACAAACATTTACTCGCCCCCTATCTCCTAGGAGTATACCAGGAAGCAATGGAGAAGGGCATCCTCCGACAAGCAGTGATAGTTCTACTCCCCAAGCCAGGAAAAGACCCACTACTTTGCGGATCCTACCGCCAGTTGTCCCTATTGAATTTTGATAAAAAAATACTCGCCAAAATGTTAGCCACCAGGCTCTCCCTTATATTGGATCCGATCATCTCACCTGCGCAATCTGGGTTCCTCCCACATAAATCTACGGCTCTGAATATACAAACACTCTTTACAGTCCTCCACAGAATTTCACCAACTATCCGAGCTGCTCATATTAACTACAATCATGAAACACGACCATCTGTTATTTTCATCTGGGAAGCTATTTATCAATATATTGTTCAACTGTTCTATTGTTTAAACATGATGTACTAGGATATCTTTATATAAGAGTACGTGTTTTTCTCGGGTGCAGGGTCAATTGTTAGTCTTGGATAGTGGTGGTTTGCAACCACCCTTTTGGGATGTATGCGGGTCACATCCTAGACCCAATGCACTGAGGTACAGTGTAGATTTAATAGGCTTTACAAGTAGTGACGTCTGGTGCTGGATCTTTAAAGCGCTGACCCCTTTCTTTGTTGGTAAACACTACGCACACCACTTCTGCGCCTAGTATGGAGCAATAAACAGCCTAGGATTAGATGAGATACTTTGACGCTACCATACGAACGTGGTGGGTTTGGGGTGCAGAATTTCCAAATTTACTACCTAGTGGCCCAGTGTAGCTTTGCTAGGCACTGGTTTCACCCAGATGCCAGAATCCCATGCACCAAACCAGAAGCGGACCTCACACACCCAATCGCACTCTCTGCAATATTACCAGAAAGTCTGACACGCGACCCACAGGATATTCAAACCATCTCTACAATTAGCTGGGCATGGAGGAAGTTAATACACACAAAAGAAGGGGTGAGGGTACGGACTCACCTACCCCGAACCCCCTGTAAACACTTAATGCACCAGAAGGAGTAGGGAGTAATAAAATATGTAGCGTGATGGCACATGCTATATGTGATAATACTGCCCTCACTCACACAAATGTGTGACATGCTTCATCATTGGGCTGCTACCAAAAACACCCCAGCGTAGCCACGCATGGGGTGGAGCAATAGGGTGGGGGAAGACAATACAACACACACAAAAAGAGACACAAAATAATTATACAGTGACTGGGAACGTCGGTAGTGAAAGTGCAGTGTCCCAGTATGCTCTCACCTCCGCTGGCACTGCTCGCCTCCGTCCGGCGGACGGAGGCGAGCAGTGCCAGCGGAGCACCACCTTTGGCGTAAGTGTGACTACAGGGTGTCTCCCCTTGCCCGCCGCCAGTTCTAATTTGACTTAAGGGTAAACTCGTACTTACATGAACCATTGGAGAAAATTCCTCGACACGGAAGGAACTGACCTTAAGTTATCCTCTTATCTCAATTGGAGGTGAGGTGAGGTGAGAGTGAGAGCATACTGGGACAGGTAGAGTCCTGAGGAAGGCCGGCGTGACCCCACACGAGGGGCATACACTAACGGCCGAAACATGTTGACCACCTTGCAGTTAAGGAGGGGTGCTAGGAGCACATAGAATCTCCCAATCACCACCATCCTTCACATTTTTTAACTCTGGCCGGAAGATCCAGGAATAAAGTTTTAGGCACAGCGACACTTCCGACCTAGTTTTAATTCACTTCACACTGCACTTTCACTACCGACGTTCCCAGTCACTGTATAATTATTTTGTGTGTGTTGTATTGTCTTCCCCCACCCTATTGCTCCACCCCATGCGTGGCTACGCTGGGGTGTTTTTGGTAGCAGCCCAATGATGAAGCATGTCACACATTTGTATGAGTGAGAGCAGTATTATCACATATAGCATGTGCCATCACGCTACATATTTTATTACTCCCTACTCCTTCTGGTGCATTACATGGAGGAAGTTAGCCAGGTACACAGGCGGATACCTACTCCATTCACCAGCCCTCCCGCTGGCGGGCAACACATAGTTGCCCATCACACAAGAAGAAATCGTTAAGTGCACACTCACTAAATTTTCCCTAGACACAATGGGAGACCTATTCCCCCAGGGTCACGTGTTCTCCCGGACAGAAGACGCTCGATTACACAGTGCGACACCGATGGACCATTTCATATTACACAGACTACAAAATGCTCTTCGCGCACAAAGCCCCAGCTACCCACTCGAGCCACAAGATTTCGCCCCACTGACTCTGCTCATCAAAGACCAGGGTTGGGAGCACCTAATGTCTAAACCATACAAAGCTTGCATCACATTGCTCCCCACTAATGACACTGGAATAAGGGGGGCATGGGAGCGGGATTTAGGTCACGCTATATTCGACTTCCAATGGCAGTATTGCTGCGCACAAACACGCAAAATCTCCATGAACCATTGCCACAAGTTGTTACATTTTAAATTCTTATGGTGGGCATATATCACCCCCCACAAATCACACCGTATGGATTATACTCGCCCACACTCATGCCCTAAATGTCAGGCTCTCCATGCAGATTTTTTACACATGACCTGGACTTGCACAAAAACAGCCGTATTCTCGGTAGCTGTTAACATTGAACTTTCACGTATGATACACCAGGCACTCACACCCGACCCATTACAGGCGCTACCCGGGTTTGTGCACAATGCCCCAAAGCAGGACGTAGATATGTGGCAATAGCTTTGATGCTAGCAAAAAGGGAAATAGCTATACGCTGGGGCAGCAAACATCCACCGACGCTAAAGTGCTGGATTGCCAGCTTAATATTCTGCAGCACCAATAGTGACATATACGCTCAACTTCAACCACCTACCTCACGCCCACACGATATTTGGCACCCACTCCAAACATATCTTCTTAAAAACAAAATGATTCAGATCACACTCCCGAACCTGTGGCTTAGCAAGGCACACAAACAACGCCTATGCCCTATTAGTGACGCACACTTATGATCCCCACATCAGTTCACTCAAGCAGTGGGTACGCAATTGGTAGAGTTGTGAAAGGGGTAAAGTATTATTATTGATTGCAAATTACGCACTGTTATGAATGAAGTCTGTAATGTAACACGGTATGGAAATTTAGATCTCTGTCATAATCCTATGGTTTTTTAACTGAGTAAAAAAAGGAAAATAAAGTTGTTTTTTTTTAAAAGGATTGAAGTTTCCCTTTTTACGTGGTAACAGAGATGGGGTTTAGCATGGGCAAGCTGGGGCCATGCCCAGGTTGCTTACCTCCAGAGTGATGCTGGAGCTCCGTGCAGCAGTCTCCCTATGGCTTAGGTCCAAAGAGAAGTCTGTTCAAACACTTTTTTTCTAGACACTGCTGTCGCCCTTGTCTGATTTTTTTTTCACGGTGCTCCTTAATCTTGCCCACCTCACCTTCCTCCTGCTCCTCCTAAATATTTAAATTAAAAAGGATGAGTACGAAGGGGGTGCCACATTTGGTTTCCCCAATGGCGCTCACTGAGCACAGGCCAGCTCTGCCTGGCAGACTGTTCTTTATACATACCATCTGAACAAAATATATGCACCCACCTACAGCTCAATGTTCAAGTAATTGGTGAATGTGGCATTGACCAAATGCGCTTGTCTCCACTCAAGATAACACTTCATGCAGCCGCAAGGCTCACATCCACAGCCATGACAATACAACCACATAAGTCCTCTTGTGATCACACTAAAGCGGCTGCCACTGAAAACACTGAGCCAGTTCAAGCTGGCATGCATCACCTACAAACCTCTCCACACAGAAACTGCAATATATCTGAACCAAATTGTCTAACTCTGGGGGTCAGCACACTCTCAGAAGTGCAAGCACTCTCTTGTAAAGCACCGCAGCAATCAAGAAAACCACATGATACAATTATTCTCAGGAAGTGTACCCGGAATCAGTAACTCATTACCACCTTCAATCTGAATTATGTCCTCCTACGAAACCTTCAAGAAGGAGTTAAAGACCCTACTGTCCAGATGCCGCTTCCCCTTTTAATGCACAATTCAGATCTGAATGACTAAAGTCTTAGCGTACAAGTGCAAATATTCAACCTCTGGCATCCCTACACAGCTTTTACATATTAAATTATATTTTCTGTACGGTGATGTCCTTTTTACCCTATAATCAAGGGCTTTTTAACACAAGTGCTCTCTCACCCAATTAGGTCTGGTTCGCGCTAGGAATAAAACTGCCAAATAAATATATACATATATAAATTAATCAATAAATGCAGACAACTGCGGTGCAGTCGTTAAAATGTATCAGTACAAAACCTCAAAGCTACAGAACCATAGCAACCCCTTAATGCACTTCTAATGGACTGGCACATGATATTACAAATGACATCATCAACAGCATCAGTATTAGCATCACCTGTGTCTTCATTAATGGCATGATTTATGACATCAAAGAAACCGCATACTATTGCATTTGTACAAATCTGCTGACGGGGGTTATATGGTAACTAGTTGGTGTTAATTTCGGGTAGGTCATTAGATGCTGATGGATGTTCTGCAGTCAGTGCAACAAATGTGTTTAAGGTTAATGATAATCAGTGCTGGTGAGCATAACTGCAGCAGCTTTTATTAACGATATAATTTCCATGAGCACATGTAGATGCTGACAGTGATACTGCACCCTTACATCTGCATCTAATGTCCGTAGCATATATGTTACTTATGATTATAATTGCAGCCTCCTCTCTTCTCTTTAGAATGTTAGTGACAACAGTGAAACTGCGGTGTTATAGGGGTATCTTTTATTTGAGAATGTAACTGCAGCAGTCCTTTTATTCTAAGTAATCTCTCTGAGGACATCTAGCTGCTGACAGTGGTACTGCAGGCGTCCATCATCATTTAATCCTATTAGCATATTTAGGGGCAGATTTACAAGCCCCCTGCGCCACCAGTACGTCACTTTTCGTGACGTACTGGTGGCGCAGGGGGCTCCTCCATATTTACAAGGAGAGGAAAAGCCACCCTGCGTGACTTTTCCTCTCCTTGTAAATACGGCCCCTTCACACGCAGCACTTTGCGTTGAAGGGGCGTTCCATGGGTGTTGCTGTGGGTGTTCCCACGCAACACCCATGGAACAAGACACATCTCCAGATTTACGAGAAATCGTAAATCTGGAGATGCGTGTGAATGCTACGCCACCCTAGAGGTGGCGTAGCGTGGCGCAACGAGGAGAAATGTTTTCATTTCTGCTCGTTATTTCCTCTTTCAATGCGTGCTGCATTCTACAGCACACATTGAAGGAGGAAAATGCCTGTAGTGATTGTTTTTGTGCAGGAAAGTGACCCTTCCTGCACAAAAACAATCTCCCCACGACGCAGGCATCCTTGCACCATGGTAGAAGGGTGCCTGCGCCGGCGCATGGCTGCAGTTTGTGCGCTAGCGCAGGTGGAAGCACAGGAATGTGACATATTCTTGTAAATATGTCGCATTCCTGTGCTTCGGAAGTGCCGCAGCGTGGCGCAGCCAAAGGGCTTGCGGTGCCGCGCTGCGGCACTTCCTCGTAGATCTGCCCCATAGTACTTATGACTATAACTGCTGCACTTTTTCTCTTAAGAAGAACATGATCTTGAAGTTATCCATAATTTAAGCTCCATGCAATCTCCGTTCCATATTTGTTCAGCAGAATTCTAACTTTTCCTCTTTTTACCATTTCTGATGGGAAATTTAGTAACACTATCATAGAAATTCTATAGTTATGGTTGATATGATAAATCCATAACAAAGCATGCTGGTAAATAATGTAACCCAAATTTGACGAATCTGTAATATATTTAAAAAAAGGTGCATGAACATACCTCTGAGTCACGGTGTGGGGAGAGCTGATGGGCCTAAAAGTGAGGAGAGCTGATAGAGTGGAAGCATGTGTCCCAGATGCACTCTTCGAAGGGCCTGATTATGAGTTTGGTGGTGCAGGAGCGGACCGCCACCGCTGCGCCCCAGCGAGTCTGGCGGTCCTCAGACTGGCAGACTCGTAATTAGGCCCTAAGTGCCTCCCCATAGAGGGCCTTTCTCACAAAGGCAAACTTACACTTTTGGTGTACGTTTACTATTTTTTTGCTGTTCACAAACTACAAGAGTAGTTGTACGTGTAGTATCTTGATGACTATGAATTACTCTGCACATAAAAAAGATAGGACAGTCTCTGCAGTCGTATAAAGATACTACACGTAAAACCATGCTCGTAGTTTATAAATAGCAAAAAATAGTAAAGTTACACCAAAAGTGTAAGTTTACCTTTGTGCATAAGGCCTAGAATGTCTTGCTGCGAGTGCTGCTCTGATTTCTATTCTCATGATCTTTGCATTCTACACTCAAAGGGCCAAATGTACAACCGTGGAAATAGCGCATCGCAAATTGCGAGTTTTTTGCGACTCGCAATTTGCGAGGCGCTATTTCCAATGTACAACAGTGTTTTACACACTGTTAGCGATTCCCAATGGGATCGCAAATAGAGAGGCACATGAATATTAATGAGCCTCTCGCAATTTGTGACCCCATTGGGAATGGCAGGCCCTACCAGGTATGGTGGCCTGCTGGGCTCAGCAGACCACCATGTCTGGGACTGCTTTTAAATAAAGCAGGTTTTTTTTAAAAATGCAGCCCGTTTTCCTTAAAGGAAAATGGGATGCATTTAAAAAAGAAAAAAATGAAACGTTTTCGTTTCATTTTTTAAGGGCAGGTAGTGGTCCCTGGGACCACTGCCTGCCCTTAAAAATTATTTTCCCCTGCATTTGCAAAGGAGAAGGGGTCCCCTGGGGACCCCTTCCCTTTTGCGACCCCATTACCACCCTCTTGAAGAGGGTGGTAATTTGCGAGTGTTTTGCGCCCGCAATTGCGGACGCAAAACATTCTTACATAGGGTTGCGCTCCCTATTAGGAAGGGAACACCCCTTCCTAATAGCGAGTCGCAAAACCCTATTTTGCGAGTCGCAAACAATTGTGACTCGCAAAATAGGGTTTGTACATTCCCCATGCTGTTTTTGCATGCGCAAACGGGTTCGCAAACCCGTTTGCGCATGCAAAAATGGTCGTACATCTGGCCCTAGGCCTCCCTGTCATGTCCCTACTGGGATGGCTGCAGTGCAAATCCTAGCCGGGGTATTCTACCACACTATTGAGTTTTTATATCGACTACCAATATATAGTCAAAATAAGTACATGTAGGTAAGTAAAGATTCATCATTCTTTTCACGTACCTTGAAGAGATACATAGAAGTGGATTTAAGAAAGATAAATCCGTACTTACCTATTTTGCCTACTTTGGTGATCTAGTGATAGTTGATATTCTTGTAGGTCGATATAAAAAAACGAAATATTTTGACATACAACCCCCAGCAAGTCTTTGAGAATACAGAAGATTGAAGGTACATTTACTTTGGAAGTACCTAAGCATATAATTTGTTCAGATAATTTATAATTTGTGAGATGTTTGCAATTTAAATTCTGGTGTACGATTCAGCTTTTGTAGTGAAAAGAGCACCTGCTCAGCATACTGAGACCTGCTTTTTTTTCCTTTCCTTGCTCCTTATCTTAGTACTTAGAACTTAACTATAAGCATTGAACAATACAGCTCCAAAGGAATGTACAACTCTATTGAACTGTATGTGAACTATTAGATGATATATGACTCTACCGTGTGCCGCTTTGGTGCTTTAAGTGCAACATGTGGCCAAACTGCTTTCATTTCATTAGTCACTTCCTCTTAAATTCCTCGAAAGGCTTTGAATGGGTGGATTTACGTAGAGTGTGTACACATTATAGAACAAGCATTGATAAAACCAATATGTCGGACTTTGACAAGCTTGTACGATGGGTATTTTTTATTGCCAGAATATGTCAAAAATATAAAGAAGACGAACAAAAGAACACGTCACCAGCTAAACGAGACAGCCATAATCTTACCATAAAGATTTTAACTATAAAAAAATAAGCGTTGTAAATAATTTTTAATCGAAACGTTCTGCTTGTATGTAAGAATATTGTTAACAAAACTAACCTTTGGTCATAAATATTGTGGCCAAAATAGGGTTTATAAAAATATCTCTCCAGTGGGTGTAGATTTTCTATTATTGAATATTTTTTTAATAATCTTTCTATCGGATTATATTTAGGCAACAACATTCTGGTGCTATACTAATGCCCTATTAGCCTTGCTTTACTGTAAACTGAATACATAGTTTACACGGACAAGAATGGCTATAAAAATAAAAAAGGAAGGACATAATAGAAAAAAAGCATTGGCAAAGTGAAGTATTGGCCTTCCGGACCTGGCAGTGAAGTGCACTTCTTTCTAGAAAGATAGGCACAAGTGATCAGGCGAAATGCCAACCCACACAGTGCTAGAGAGCCAAAGGCTAAAGTTGGCTGAGCCATTGCAACATGCAGAATGCTGTGGTGGGCATGAGCAAAATGTGAATGATATTGAAACAGACAGTAGATGAAGAGGACTGGCCCAAAACCCCTCTGTGCATGTATACATGTATTTTTTTTAATTTATCATTGTTGGTGGACACCCAACACTGTCACCAGGTCAGACCTAAAAACTGAAATATGGAAATTTTCATAAATAAGTAAACATATAGGGACACAAATGGAGTATATCTATGGGCACCTAGCAATAATCTCATAAACATATTGCTGAGACTCTTCATTTCCAGTGCAGGTGAAGTACCCCAAATACACTTCCATTTAGCAGTGCAGCAATCACCTTGCTTTCATTTCGCTGGACATATTTTGATGGAATGTAAATCTATAAACGAATGATAAAACAGTGAAATATTAACATACTGTTGGAAAGTGGATTATTAGTAGGGGTAAATGTATATCTTCCGCTGGCAATAAGGCCACTGACACAGTATAGGGCTCAGAATAGGTCTTAGAAAATTATTCCAATGCTAAACACTTGGTTGCGTGACTGCGAGCAGCCAGCCTTAACTTCAAAGACAGGTATGTAAAGCATTTAAAAACACCAATTCAGTAAATAATTAAGACACAATGCACAATAAAAATCCAACACCAATTTATAAGAAATATTCTTATCTTTAAAATTACACCAAAATGACAAAAATCCAATGTAGGGAACCGGAGATATGAGTTTTTAGAAATTTAGCATTATCTAGCACATAGAAACCTATAGCGCCTTATCGGGACATCTGGTCGCGATAGACCGGGTCAAAGTCAAAGTTTCAGGCCAACCGCGATGGAGCTCTGCGCAGCTACCCCTCGCGGTAGGTCTCGGTCAAAGTTTTTACCTTCTGACTTAGAAACTTTTCTGGAGCTTTTCGTCCCGGGGCCTCTCGAAGCTCTCAGCCAGTCTGGATTCGGTGAAGGTTCACCGGATTGCCTTGCAATGACCTCCCGGTCAAACTTAAGGAAGTCCGACCTCCGGAGCGTTCCAGCAGGACGAACCAAGGATCCAGGCCGACTCGCGGTTGAAGGCAGGCGGCTTGGCTCTTGCGGTTGCTCCCATTCAGCTTTTCTTCGTTCGGACTTAGAAACCTTTACTGAGCTTTTTCTTGCAGGGTCCCTCGATGCTCTTCACCATGCCGGATTCGGTGAGGGTTCGCCGGCCTCGGATTTCGCCTACTCCCGGTCAAACTCTGGAAGTCAGACCTACGGAGCTTTTCAGCGGGACGAACCTGGACGGCAGGCCGGCTCGCGGTTGAAGGCAGACGGCTTGGCTGGCCGGGTTGAGTCGGTCTACTTATGGAGCTTTTTCCCAAAGTTGCTCCAAACTTCTCCAAACTTCTGGAACTTCTTCTTGAAGTTCCCCAAAGGGTCCCAAAGTGTCTCAAACTCACTCCAAAGGTCTGGAGCTACAAGATGGTCCTTGAAAGTTGAGGACTTCAGTTCCCACAATCCACTTGGACAAAACCCTTACAAATCCACTGGTATTGCTCCAGGTTGAGGATTCTTAGTGGTGATGTACCAGGTGAGCTCTGTTAACCTGTAGCTTGCAGGGAGTCCACTCTTTAGTCCTTTTTCAGCAAGGTAGTCCACAGGGCTGTAGTTCCAGATGGTGCAGAAGGCTCAATCTTCAGAGTGCAGGCTTTAGTGATTGCACATCAAACTTCTCAGCATGACCCTTCCAGCTCTCTTAGGTTTCAAGCAGCAGATCTGAGAGGCTCTGCCCCTCTCAGATACTTATTCCAATTTCTCTGGGTCAAGCAGGAGGTCACTCCTGTCCAATGGGGGGCAGGGTACCACCCAAAGGTATGACCACATCCTGCAGAGTGTGGCACTATTTTGTCCCAGAGTGCACCAATTCTTCCAAATTCATCATGGCTGATTTTCCAGCTGGGAGAAAAGAGCTGGCTAAATACACCCCTAGGATGGCTAATCTACATAGTCTCCCCCCCTTGCATCTGCTCATTCCTTCCTTAAGCCTAGCATCTGGCTGGGTTCAAAAGAGTAGAGTTGTAAATGACACTGGTGTCTTTCCCTTCCCTTGAAGTCCATTGTCTACGACTCCTCCCCCTGCTCTGGCATTCCTGTGTAACAGAACACTGCCCTACCAGCAGAGCTGGTTAACCCCAGGGGCTCTTCATCACCTCTTCAAAGGAGCCTGGCTAATCCACTTAACTCTGACCAATCAGGACAGACCACTGGAAGGCTGAATCTGGGCTTACAAACAAGAAAGTCTTATAACTTCTTGTCTGTACATTTTAGGAGAAATTCAAAAATATCATATTGTTGTATTTATTAATACCATTCTGGGAAGTGTTTGAATGCCATTTTTATCATTCTCCTAGCAGGACCTGTTAGTTAATAACTTCTTGCCATGTTAACCTATGTGGCAGGGGATTTGCAATGGGAAGAATGAGTTGGACCATTTTTCCAGCACCAGGGCCTATAAAAACATATTTTATAAGTACTCTGCCTATATCTACAGGACCCCCACCCCTGGAACACCTAGGGGAGACTTTAGGGGTTCTGAATATGTAAACATATTGCAGATCCTCCCTCCACAGTGCTCCTAGCACCAAAGTCGATTTGGTGCAGCACTTTATCACAATGTGGGGAGTGAAATGTGCAATTTCACTTAACCCAGGGCATATAAAACTCATTTTATAAGGGCCCTCCTTATAAATACCTGACCCCCCCCTCCCCCCCACCCCCACCCCCTCGGGACACCTAGGGGAGACCCTGGGAGCACCTAATATGCCCAAACATTGTAGGTTATCCATTTTTAAGTGCCCCAAACACCAAAGTCGAGTTTGGGCACTATTTACTTTTTAAAAGCAGTCCTGCAACACAGAGCCACTTTTAAACTGACCTCAGGCTTCAACAGTGCACACATGCAAGTGCAAAAAGGGCTGCTGGCCTCTAAACTGCCATGCCCTATTATATACTAGGGACTGAGAGGTAGTTTCAATCCCCCTGCCCTATTATGTACTAGGGCCTTATAGGGTAGGTCATGCCAATCACAGGGGTACCCCAACCCTTAGTGTACCCTTGTGTATGTAGGTGTTTTCACTGTATTCTAAGTGTCTCTTTCAGCATAGCACTGGCCCTGGGCCTGGTTAGGCAGAGTCCAGGGTCAGTCAGAGTCAGTTACCACCAGTACCAGTCAGCAAAATGTTTGGGGGTGCCCAGGGCACAGGATGACTTTGCAACATATACCCACAGAAAGGAAGCAAACACCTAATCTGTTTATTAAGATGCTATTCAACTTTTTAATTCACTGACAGGTCAGACTCCTTGTATGTGTGTATGTTATCTCGTTGTACACACCATATGGCCTGTGTCTGTTTTGCAAAGACAATAACATTAGATTTTGAAAATGCTAAGCACATAAGGTGGTTCTATAAGTAGTCACAGACACAACAAGTACCTTTGTGTATTTTTGATGTCAGAGTCGTGCCATTGCCTTTTAGTAATGTTTTGTAGATAGTATAGCCAGCTTTGGGGCATCTAGGCTAATACTCTCACCGTCATAGTTAAATGAACTCATGTACAGATAGAACATGCATGAGAATGCACCCATGCCATGCTCCCTTGTTGGTAATAAAGGAAGTAGTCATTATTTCCCCCGCCCAGTCTGCTACTGATTGAGGTATTGGCTGTCAGCTCAAAAACAGCTGTTAGCCCTCAATCCACCTGCATAGCTGCAAGCCGTGCCTAAAGTAAGGGTCTGTTGACGAAATCAAACACTTGGCCAAGGTCGTGAAAGACCACACATATTAAGATGATCTCTCTTGATGATCACATTTATTGACCAGTGTCCTTAAAATAAGACATTGATCTACGGGTTAATATCGAGGACCTGTTTTAGTAGATCTTATGAGTACGCACGGTGCACATATTTACTGTGTACACACATAGGGGCTTATTTTCGAGAGGCTGGCGCCGCCGAGAGTCACTTTTTTTGACGCTCCTGTGGCACAAGCCAATCATATCTATGAGGTGACGCACAGCCACTCTGCATGGCTTTGTCATGGCCGCAGAGATATGGAGTAAGACAAAGCAGCGCAAGTCACTGCCTTGCCTTACTTTGCATCAAGGAGGCGTTCTATGGGCGTTGCAGTGGGTTTTCCCATGCAACACCCATGGATTTTGACGCTGCCGCAGATTTACCTAATCACCTAAACCTGGGGCAGCGCCAAAACCTTAAGCCTTCCCAGAGCAAGCGTAACGAGGAGAAATATTTTTATTTCTCCTCGTTTTTTTCCTCTCTCCATGCGTGCTGCATTCTGCAGCACACATGGAAAGAGGAAAACGCCTCTCTGGATTGTTTTTGTGCAGGAAGGTGCCCCTTCCTGCACAAAAACAATCCTGACTGCAATGGAGGCCCCCTTGCACCATGGTGCAAGAGTGCCTACGTTGGCACTAGACACCAAATTGTGTTCCAGCGCAGGAGGAAAGATCAGGAGTCCACCGTATTTCAAAATTACGGTGCAATCCTGCCCTTTCACATTGACGCAGGGCAGCGCAGCATGAAGTCTTGCGGGCTGCCCCACCCAATTCCTCATAAATGAGGCCAATAGATTACAGCTGCTGCATGCTTCCGGTAACGTTGTAATTTGTATTTACAACTTTTACTGGGTGTAAGCTATCCTTGCATACAGGAAAATATTTCTAAATCGGGCCCATGGGCACATTGTTCTATTCATAGAGTTATCAGCGAATGAACATTAATAGCACCATTAAATTTCATAAACCCCACAGCGGATCTTCCAGCAGCTGGACTGCATAAACATACTTATTTGTGCCTGAGGTCTTTGAGTTTACCAGTGGTAAAGCTGTCGGTGGTAATTGAATGTACCCTAGATAAATTGTGCAGTGCCAGTTGTATTTCGTTACACAGCAGCTGTCACTGAAAATTGAAATACCACGAACAGATTTTTCAGTAGATGATTTTAAAATTTGACACAAAACTGTTTATAAGATCCCTCCAATAGCCCTTGATAGAAAACAAAATGCTGAAGACACTTTGTTTGAAACTCAAAACAAAGACCTCGCCTTAACCTTGCCAAAACAGCAGGAACAAATAGGGAGCCAGAGTCATACACTCCACCTCTAACCCTCATTTATACTCAATCAAAAGATAAAGCGCATTTAAATAGTTATATATGTTTTTAATTTTTAATTTATATAATCTTTCTTTATTGCATTGGAAAGTGACTGGCACTTATTTTCTCTTACAAGCTGCCCATTCAGTACCTCTGGAGAAGGGGGAACACCCTGAAGAACTGGTAAGTGCTTAAATTAAAATGTTTATGCTTTTAGGATACCAGTTCCGAAACCATTGTACTTTCACCACCCACCTTCTAAATATGTCTGAGCATGTTGTCTGTGGATACAATTCAGTATAGCTGTCATTAGGTTTGTCATCTGTTATGGTCAGTGATGCATGCATATGCATACGTTTTACCTTTTTCACCAACATTTTATGACACCATGCAAGGGAGTAACCGCACTCTGGAACAGAAGTACCTTATTGAATATGTATCAGATATTGGTCATTAAGGTGTCCCTAGTGCATTCTGGCCATTGAAATTCAAAAAATTGATTTTACAAGTATACATTTTATTTCTTTGCAGTCACTGAAATCATTGTAACATATTGAGATGTCTTGACATAAGTGTTTGTAAGGCCTCACTTCACATGAGAGCAGCATATCTCTTATAAAGGCGATTTTCTTTTTTTTTTTTTTTATATTTATAATTTTTTATTATTATCGATTTCATATACAGCTGAAGAATAAAAAAAATCACAGAATTTATAATACAAATAATGTAAAACGATAAATAGCTAATAAGGGCCATTATCATCAAGACCATAACAAAAAGCCTAGGGCAGCATAGAATCTGAATACAGGCAATAAATATTTTTAAAGAGCTAAGAGATTACATTGGAGACCAAGCTATATACAAGAAAAAAGAAAAAAAAATTTCATGGCCAGATACTTCATTCTTCCTGGATAAATGGAATAATCCAATCTGTGAATGTGCCCCAGATCTTTTTCCCCTTTATCCTACCCTTTCTCCCTCTGCGCTCGTAGAGTGCTTTTTCCAAATTATAAATATGCAGAAAACGGCTTTTCCATTGTTGAAAAGTAGGAGGCTGCGGGCTTAACCAGGCAGAAGCAACACAGAGTCTTAAAACTGCCATCGCAATAAAAATCAGCTCTTCTCCCTTTTTTTTTCCCCCTATTATTTCGTCTACCCCCAATAATATCAGAAGTGGTGACAATGGAACCTCCTCTTTTAAGACAAACTGCAAAAAGCCTGATATTTCTTGTCCAAGTGACTCAATGCCTGGACAGGTAGAAAAAATATGTATTATATCAGCCGCATAGGCCTTACACCTAAAACAGCGAGTTCCTTCCACCCCTCCCCATTGCACGATCTTCGCAGGCGTAATATATAGATCAAACAAGGTCTTGAAATGTTGTGATTTCAGATTAGCTGCACACAGAACGGAGTTCCCCAATTCAACTGACTTAAGAAAGCGGGAGTCCAAAACCCCCAATTTATCCTGCCATCTTTGCCTATGCTTATCTAAATCATCAGGCAACCCCTCTAACAGGCAGCGATATAGTTGTGAAATTGAGGGCCCCGATCTGTGAATCAACAATTCGATTAATGCTACCTGCCCGAAGCCCGCAGCCCCACCAGCTTTTCTCAGAAGGAAATCCCTCAGCTGTAGATATTTAAAAAAATCTCGAGGTCCTATACTAAACCTTTCCCGGATTATATCAAAGGAGGCTATATGATCGCCCTCTAAAAAATCCGCAATCCTGAAAAAGCCATTCCTGCCCCATCTTATCAAACACTCATCTTGTAAGACAATTGGGAGCTGATCATTCCCGATCAGAGGGGTATACCTATTAAACCTGCCCATTCCTACTTTTTTCCTTATGCCAGCCCAATTACGAAAGGCGGCAATTAAAACCTTGAAGCGGGTTTTTTTGAAATAGCTAGCCTCATAAAATTTTAATAAACAACCATTAGCCCGGATATTAATCAAAATTTCAAATATTGAGGGGACATAGCTAGGATCTTCCCTCTCCCTAGCCTTAATCCCGAAGAGAGGCCCATAATATTGCAGAGCTGCAGATAAATAATATAACTTAAAATGTGGGAGCCCCCATCCCCCTCTCTCCCGGGTGAGGGATAAAAATGCATTAGCTCTCCTTGTTCTGCGATATGACCAGATAAATCTCGCTACCTCCCTATCAATTAAACGAAACCAATAATTATGTATCTCCAGAGGGATTGTGCGAAAAATATATAACAACTTTGGAAGAACAATAATTTTAATAATATTACACCTCCCCATTATTGACAGCTTCAAGTTATCCCAGCGATGAAAATCATTTTTGATTTTCCCCAATATGGGAGTTATGTTTAATTCTACAATATCCTCGACCTTAGCTGTAATACAAATCCCTAAATACACCGCTTTCTCAACAATACGAGCGTCCAATGCTGTAGTAAATCTGTTTATCAAAATCTGAGTCTTAGCACTATTTAACAAAAAGCCTGAATAAATCCCAAAATCTTTCGCTATACTTTCTACGGCTCGCATTGCTCCATCGGGTTCAGAAGTAATTATAGCCACATCGTCGGCATACGCCAGGAGCTTAGTATGCCAACCGTGCAAACTTACCGGAGCAATGTGAGGCGAGGCTTCCAATCGCCTAAGAAAGGGGTCTATATATAATGCAAACAGCAGGGGGAGGATGGACAGCCCTGCCTAGTGCCCCTGCTGATTGAAAAAGCCTCTGTTTCCTTCCCCATTATTCTAAGTCGTGCAATAGGATTTATATATAAGACCCGTAATGCATTAATAAATAAAACCCCCAAGCCATTGAGCTCCAAAACCTTCCATAGATAATGCCATGCCACACGATCAAACGCCTTCTCGGCATCCAGGAAGGCAGCCCCCATAGGTTTGGCAAGGACTTCAGTAGCATCGAACAGTGAAATTACCCTTCTGACATGGTCTTCGGTCCCCCTTCCCTGTATAAAACCATGCTGCCAAACTGAAACTAATTGATGCATCACGGAGCTCAACCTAGTAGCTAAGATCTTTGAGTATATTTTGGCATCGCTATTAAGCAATGTAATGGGCCTATATGAACCCAAGCTAATTGGATCTTTTCCCTTCTTTAAAAAAATCACAATATTGGCTGTGCCCCAAGAACCGGGTGGTAGAGCTCCCTCCCTAATCTCCTTAAATAACCCAAGCAAAGCCGGACAGGTCTCTCTAAAGAAGACCTTATAAAACTCTATAGGAATACAGTCCGTACCTGTAGCTTTGCCAGCAGGTAGGGCTTGGATTGCACAATGTAACTCCTCCTGAGAGATAGCCCGCCCCAGTTGTATGCCCTCCTCTTGGGATATCTTTCCCCTCGGTAAAAATTCCAACTCAGCATCTTCCGAAAAAGTAACAGCAGGAGTAGTACTATATAAGTCCTCATAAAACTCCCTAAAGGCCTCTCTAATATCCCCCGGGTCTGTAACTACCGTCCCCCTCATGTTCTTAACCCGTTCAATATGTCCAGACACGGCCAGTTGCCTAGTCCTTACTGCCAATAAACGACCGACATTCTCACTAAATTCATAACAATCTTGCCGTTTAGCCAAAAACAACCCTGCTGTCTTTTCTACATTAAAGTCGGATATACAGGCTTTGATAACCGTAATAGAGTTCAAAATTGCGGAGATATCTTCTCCCTTAGCCACCTTATGAATCAATTCTGTTTCCAGACCGGCAAGTTTCTGATAAAATAATTTGATCTGTACAGCCCCTTTTTTCTGCTTAGTCAGACTATATTGCAGTGTCTCTCCTCTTGTTGCTGCCTTGAACGCATCCCATATCATTCCTGGTGGGGCACTATCAGAATTATTCTCAAAAAACTCCCGAATCCAACACCTCATATGTTCAATATATTCATTATCTGATAACAGTGCCCTCTCAAATGTCCAGCCTGTGTGCTCCCTTCTAATCCCGCTACAAAGTATCTCAAGGACAATTGGGTTGTGGTCTGACATTACTCTGGGAAAGAGTTCCACACTAGCCTTACGCAAAAGAGATGGGGAGACTAAGAAATAGTCAAGCCGAGCAAATTTACTATGAGGGGCCGAATAATAAGTATAACCAGGATCATCCGGTTTTAATTTGGCCCATGCATCTACCAGGCCCATGTCTTTTAATAAATTATTATAAGCCCTCATAGAATGCGGTTTATACCCTTTACTAGATACTCCTGTAGCGCCTGGAGTACCTCTGGAACCATTAATGTTTAAATCTCCACAAACCACATATGGTGCCGGCCAGGAAGGTAATTCGTTAGCTAAATAACACAGTAAACCTGGCTCATCTGTCACTGGAGCATACACTGAACACAGTGTGAAAGAATCTACCCCATTCTTGCATTCCATTGTAACCCATCTGCCAAGCTTGTCCACCATCTTTCTCCCCAGGGTAAAAAAATGATTTTTCGCAAGAATAGCGACCCCCTTGGTCCTTACATCTTGTGAGGTATATGCAAGGACCTTTAACCCTAAAGATTTATATAAATTACAGTCTTTCCATGCAATGTGAGTTTCCTGAAAGCAATATAAATCAGCCTTGAGGACTTTGAGATCTTCCTGAACCCTTCTCCTTTTAACACTGTCATTGAGCCCACAAATATTTACTGTAGCAATTCGTATTTTAGCCATTATATTTTTTTAAAAAATACCTTCCAAAAAAACCACACCAAACAATAAAAATATCCTTCAGCTGTTGTTCATCCTTCACCATTATAACCAGTGCCCCCTTGACCACCCTCCACCCTCCCCCGACCTTCCCCTACGCCCGCCCCCTCCCTACCCTCCCTTTGAAAGCAGCCGGACCCATATGGTCCGAGTGATGGAGGTAGCAAGAACACCACACCCCCCCCAGGGCCCCCGTGCGTCCCTCTAGTATTTAAGATAAAAGTCATTCCTGAAATCCATAGAAAAAGAGATAGCCCAATCTAGTTCTCGTCTGTTACTCATTTCCCACTAACTTGTTCCAGGTACTCTTTTGCTTGTATTTCAGAGGTAAAGAACTTGAATGACCCTCTAACAATAGTTTTCAATCTGGCTGGAGCCAGTAAATATGCCTCAAAACCTGCATCTTGGTACGGTTTAATCATTTGCCTCAGCCGCCATCTCCGTTCCACCGTAATATGGCAGAAATCGGGCGAACAAAAAGGAGGAATCCTTGTACTGTCTTCTGGCTTCAGGACGGGCTTTTTCAAAAATAGCCTGTCTAAGCAGGAAATTACCAAAAAAACTAAAATCGCCCTCGGCTGGTTAGAGTCTCTGCCAGAAGATCTGCGGAGGACAGCTGGGAACCGGTGTATCCGCTGAATTTCTCGATCCCAATCCCAGCCCCTAACTCTGGGAAAGCTTCCTTAAGTAGGTCCAACATAAAAGCACGAATGTCCTCCCCCTCAAGTCCTTCCTTAATCCCAAGAAAGCGGAGGTTATTCCTCCTCTGACGGTTCTCCATATCTTCAAGCTTCCACATTGCATCTTTTAGTTGAGCTTCCTGGGAACCGCCAGCAGTTCTTTTTCAACAATTTCGGTTTTCTCTTCAATGCTGTTCATCCGTTCCCCGATCTCTGCACATGCTTTGCCAACTTTACGAACTGCGCCTTCCAATTTCTTTGTAGCTTGTCTAGCTTTCTTGCCATCCGCCCTGGTCTCTGCACGATGTTCTTTAATTGATTCAAGGATCATGTTAAGTGCTGAATTCATATCAGCTGTCTCTTTACTTTGCTCCTTCGAGGGACCTGCAGCCTCACCCAGCACTGATTCTGTAGGACCAATAATCCTAGTATGAGAATAGTCCTATTTTAAGCCAGTGCCAGTGATCCGCCTTCCCGAGTTGTTTCGCATCTCAGCAGATCCCTTCTGTCCCTTAGAACTCCTTCGTTTTTTTGACGTTTTAGGGCAGTCTCTGGTGCCTCAAGAGTGCTAGAATCCGAAGACAATAAACTATCACCGCTTTCAATTTGGTAGGAGTCGGAGTCAGAGAGATCTGATACTGATTCCTCGGCAAGTGAAAAAAACTTATCTGTGTTATCTGATATAATATCATCTGCCGCTGTAACATCTAGAGTTCTAATATGTGCTGGATCCCCAGAAACTTCTTCTTGTACAGTGCCAGATGAGCCAGATAAAGAGCCAGATATGATATGAGAGCCATTCACCATGGGATCCTGCACCATCACGCTTGATGTACTGACCCCAACTTCTTCCAAAGCTCCAGCCTGTATCTTCAAGCCCTCCCACGGGGAATCACCTTGAAGGTCACTAAAAGGCTGAGCCTGAGATTCTAGATCTATGTTCTCCATAGAGGCAGCCGTACTTAGATTCTGTATATTTTCCTTCATCTTAAAGAAGCTCGTAATGGTTGGTTGGGGCAGTGCAGAATTTGGGGTAGAATCATCTTCATCTAGGGCTGTCTCTCCTTCTTCCATCAACTTCAGATCAGTTGTTTTGCGTCCCCCAGTTTGTAGACATTCAATCGCAGCCTTTCGTCTCCCCGCTCCTCCACTATCTACTTGTTTCTTTAGGCTATGCGACTCGTTAGGCTTAATAACCTGGCTCCGTGAAGACATCGGTTTGGAGCCCAGGGGTTGTGCAGGGTTTCTTCCTGCTGCTTCTTTTACAGCTCTTGAGGACTTTGGGGGCATATTTTTAAAAACCTCTATATACCCAAAATATCTAAAGTATCTGTATCCAGCAACTGTTCTTTGAGCTCTCTCCAATAGCTTACTGCCAAAAGCTACAGCAGAATCCAGCCAGAACTGCCAGACAGCATGAAATGACAGAGTTCCGGCAGCCACAGGGTTAAGCCTCCAGCTTGCTTGCTCACGGCCCAACCCCGGCCCCGCCTCCGTCTTCCTTCGCCTGGGGAATCCACCCGATGCCTCACCAGACGTCCCAGCACCCAGCAGAAGCCTCGCAGCCGCACAACGAGCGAGACCCATCCAACAGACCCAGGCCCGCAAAGGCAGCCACTGCAGCCGAGAAGTAAGCCGGGATACACAGGACTGGGGAAGGGGAGCTACTGTGGCGAACTACGCCGCCGCCGCCATCTTGCTTTCACCCAGAAAAGATAAAGGCGATTTTCATGTTTCTAAATGAATCCAAGTGCAACACTGGTGTCAAGTGAGTTCACAAGGCATGCAATGAATGTAAGGAAATAAAAAGAAAAAATTGTTGTGAACAGGTTGTGAGCTGAGACTACTGGTTTGTCACCCGGCCACATGAGCGATCAAAAGTCGAAAGGCATTGTGCAAAGTCCCTTGTGTGAGGCTGTGCCCAGCTCCTCCCTCCCATCCTGTCAGGATGTCCCATCAAGGCACATCAAGTCAACCTAGGATCCCTTTGTTTGTGGCTATCTAGAGGGAATGCAAAAAATCCAGCTGTCACCCACCCCAGACATGTATTGGAGACAGACTGCAGGCACACAGGGCTAAGGGCAAAAAAATGCTTTCTTTCTAAAAGTGGCATCTTTAAAATGGTAATCATAAATTTGATTTTACCAGTAAAGAGGATTTATCTTTACCCTTCCAGAGGTTTTAAACATGACAGACCTACTCCCTCTCAAGCAGGAATTACAGGTTATCCCCAATGTTATCCTATGAGAGGGGTAGACCTCACAGTAGTGAAAAAAATAGTTGGGTGTTTTTAACTACCAGGACATGCAAAACGTAAATAAACATGCCCTACCTTTTGATTACACAGCACCCTGCCCATGGGCTACTTAGGGTCTATCTTAGGGTGACTTGTAAGCATTAAAAGTGGAGTTTAAGGCTTGGCTTGGGGTTTTAAATGTCAAGTAAACATGGCATTGTAAACTGCACACACAGGTTCTGCAGTGGCAGACATGAGACTTGTTTAAAGTGTTACTTGAGTGGGTGGCACAATCTGTGCTGCAGGCCCACTAGTGGCATTTGATTTACAGTCCCTGGGCACATGTAGTGCACTCTATTACGCACTTATAGGTAAATTGAATATGACAATTGTGGATAAGTCAACCAATCAAACCATGTTTAGGGGAGTGAGCACAAACACTTTAGCACTGGTTAGCAGTGGTAAAATTCACAGAGTCCTAAGGCCAACAAAAAGGATTCAGCAAAATTGGAGGCAAGCAGGAAAAAGGTTTTGGGGAAGGCCACCCTAATGCTGACAGATCTAAAATGGCAGATGGGATATCTGTCACATTTGTGACACAGTAACCTGTCCATTGAACTCAAAATCAGGCCCTAAATCCAGTTTCACATGAGAAGCTCTTGTGGATGAGGTTGTGGGCAGTCAGGCTAAAGGCTTGATCTGGAGAGGGGCTCGTCGACAGCCTGTTGCTGAAGTCCCAGGCCTCAGTGGGGACTTCGCAATGGTGGGGGACCGTGGTGCAGTCACTCTCAGAATGAAGAGCTAGCGAACGAACAGAAATTCACGTGGCAGGAAATGTGGGCTGTCCTTGTCTAAGCAAAGACTTCCGGTCCTGCCAGTAAAGTCTGAGGTCAGTATCCAGGAAGGTCTCATCGGCAATCTGATATGATTCTCGGTTTGGCCTCAGTAAAGTCTGCTCACGAGGAGACTGGGGACAGTTCTTTTCAACATGAAGAGCTCAGAGTCTCTGGTTTTTCACCTGGAGTCCAGATCTTGCAGTTGTTAAGGCTGGAGGGGTATTCTCTAACACCAGCCAAAAGATCTAGGATCTGGGATTCTCCTCTTGGGGGTTAAGACTCACTCCAGCAGAGACCAGCAGCATGGTTCAAGCAGGTCCAATTGGTGCTGGACAGCTGGGCAGCGGCAGGAAAATGCCTCTAGGAGCTTGTTGTATCCCTGTAGCTTAAGCAGGAGATTAGCCAACTGACCCTTGGAGTCACTCTTGGGATCCTGGGTTCAAGGCTAGCAGTTCCAGTCTTCGTTCTGGTTTCAGACAGCAGGGCAGTACTCCTGAATCTTCAAGTGTCCAGGAGTGTTCTAATGAGAGGTTCTAAAGGTGCCACTTTTATGCCCAGTGCCAGTCTATTGCCACCCTCTAAGGCAGTTTTGGTCAGTTCCTCCCCTTCCACTGGGGTTGGTGCCAGCCTTTTGGTTTTAGGCAGAAAAATGACAACTTTCTAAAAGTGTAATTTCCAAAATAGTACTATAAAATCTAACTTGACCATTAAGTTGGATTTTAAATTACTATTAAAATGAGTCCTTGAATCATTTTTCTAGCTACTCCCAAACTGAATTTAGCACTTATTAAAGGTAATAGTGTAAACCAGTTTTTATTTATGTGAGAGTGAGAAATGACTTTGAAGATTGTTCACCTGTATGGAAAAAATAAACTATACATGTCCTACTTTTTAAATGTCATGCACCTGGCCCTATGGCCATTTAAGGCCTCCCTTAGGGTTGACTTATAGGTATTAAAAAGGAAGGTTTAGGATGGGCATAAGGTTTGTTTTGCCAGGTGGAAATGGCAGTTTAAAACTGCAAGCTCAGGTTTCATTGGCAGGCCTGGAGACATGTTTTACCAGGCTACTTTAGTAGGTGGCACAATGAGTGCAGCAGCCCGCCAGCAGTATTTCATTTACAAGCCTTAGGTATATTAGTACCATATACTAGGGATGTATTAGTACGCAGAGACATATGGGCAATATAAATGTGTTCTGCAAAAGAAGGCAAAAATCTGCAGGGATGCCATGCACAAGATGGTAATGACCAACAAGGAGCATAAATACAGGTTATTGAACACCTCTTTGACAAACATATGCACGAATACTGCTGCTACTGGCACGTGCAGAATGTGGAGAAGTGTGCTCCTGATTTCCTCCTGGAGAGAGGAACAGTCTGAAGTTCCTGTTTAACCTTTGCTAGCCTGTCATGCTGTTGCTTGACCTTGCTTGACCTTGCTGGAGTGAATATCCCAAGCCAGCCCAAGGCATCCAAAAGCATGGCCAAATACCTTGAAGCCCTCCTTACCCTTGACCAGAAATATGTTTCCATGAGAACTAATGCTATAATTGCAGGTGAGTGAACAAATACACTTGCTGCACCACTTTTTCGTACTTTCTCCATTGTTGATCCTACTGTTTTGGTGGTGATTCAGCATCTCATTGCTTGTCAGCTAAACATATCAAGAGAGACATGTGTGGTCTAAAACAAAATCTATGTATCTATGTAGATACCTGAGCAGATGTGGGTCCGACTGCAGTCTGCCCACTTCATAATTGAGTTGCTCACTGAGTAAGAAACCACTGATCTGTACACTCAGGTCCTGATTCACAAAGAGACTCCACACTCAGGGCGGAGGCTCTGCAGTCATGGTAGGATCTCGGCACTCGTGGTGGTACTATTGTGTTCTGTTTTCAGGACTGTGCTGGTGTTCAACTCATTAAGTGATGGCGAATAGTGTAGGTTATGGACAGCCAGGGACACTGGCTGTTCCAATGTTTTGTGTTCTAATATTGTTTTATTGTGTCTCTTCTTTTGCGTACTTTCTACTGCTTTAATTCCCATTTCTATTGTAGCTATATTTATACATTTTGAGATATTATTAGTGCTGTGCTTCCTGGGGTCTGGCTGGTCATTCCTGTTTTTATTGCAGCAGTAATAATTAAGCTGTACAGTACCTCGATTTCACATACACATTTTTCCTTGAGCTAGAGACTGACTCCTCATTCCCAGAACAGTCAAGGGTGACTAGGAGGCCAATTTTCTATCACTGCCTGAGTATCTAGAGTCCTAGCTACTGCAAAACAGCAACACTCTCATCTTAAATAATGTTAAGATGGTCCTGAGAATTCAAGGGCAAAGGAAGAACCCTGACCAGTCACGGCTGGTGTTGGGGCAAAGTGGCCGGGGGACAAAACAAAAAAAAACGTACCTGAATCCTGCTGCATCGCCGCTCTTCTGGCTCCACTGCAGGCACAGGCTCCCAGACTGCCCTGCGGCCAATCTTGATGCTGCTCTCACAGCATGAGAGCAGCGTCTGGATTGGCCTGAGTGCCCTCGATTTGCGCTCCCAGGGAGACTGGAAGTCTGTGCTTGCTGTCTCCAACCCTAGCAAAAGGAACAAATGATGGACGGAATGCTGAGCAATGCAAATATTCACCCCCAGTCACAAAGATCTGGGTTTAATCCATCGTTCTTTTGCTCACCACGCCACCACAGTTTGGACCCAGCCATATGCAAATCAGCCTCCACCATGTTCCTCATGAGAACAGTCCAACCCGAACTGCCAAGCCAGGTCCTCCCTGGACTGGAAACAAGCATCCTAGGACCGGTTTCGGGCTTACAGCCCTCATCAGCCAGGATAGCTTGACTCCAGTGGCATGGAGAGCACGGGACCCACGTCTGGGCATACCCGTCCCACTCGGGGTGACAAATGCAAAAAGAACAATTGATGGACAGAATGCTGAACAATGCAAACATTCACCCCCAGTCACAAAGATCTGGGTTTAATCCATCGTTCTTTTGCTCACCACGCCACCACAGTTTGGACCCAGCCATATGCAAATCAGCCTCCACCATGTTCCTAATGAGAACAGTCCAGCCAACTTCCAAGCCAGGTCCTCCCTGGAATGGAAACAAGCATCCTGGGACCGGTTTTGGGGCATCATCCCTCATCAGCCAGGCTAGCTTGAATCCAGTGGTGCACTTAGGGAGACAAAAGGAACAAATGATGGACGGAATGCTGGACAATGCAAACATTGACCATCAGTAGCAAAGGTCTGGCTTTAATCCATCGTTCTTTTGCTCACCACGTCACCCCAGTTTGGACCCAGCCATATGCTGGTTTTAAACTGGAATGGAATGGGGAGCAGAAAAACTATGGATTTAGGGCCAGATCTCTGTACTGGGGTGAATGTTTGACATTGTTCAACATTCTGTCCACCAATTGTTCTTGTTGCTGTCTCCAACCCGGCAACACAGCTCATGTTGGAGACAGCTTCAGTGCGCATGATGGTTTGGCCGGCCTAGATAACAGTGCCCACCACTCCCCCTCAGTGCCTGTCTATCCCCTGGTCCCACCATAAAGACTTCACGCTAGGAGAAAAACAAAACAATAATAAACATGCTTTATTATCGTTTTATTTTTCACGATCTGCAGCTGCTGCTGCTGGCCGGGGGTGGGGGGAGGGGGTGCGGCCATAGTTGAGGAGCCATCCCTTATTTGTCCCTGACAAACTCACTAAGGACCTTGGAGGCCATATTATGAAGAGCTGCACTGACTCAGCACAGAGCCACGCACCTGAGGGTTTTTTTTTTTTTTGCATTTGAGGTGTATAAAGTTCATATACATCTCTCGGAATTTCTCTTAACGAATGCATGAACTTTAGGTAGCACAAGTCGGAGATAGAGACATGCAGTCCTTGCTCATTGCTTCGGACTTGTGCTATCTGTATTTAATGCATTAATTTGGAGCAATTCCAAGTTTATGAATTACCTTTAGAGACCTCAAACGCAAATAAATAGGTGCTCAGCTCTGCGCTGAGCCAGAGAATCTTTCAGTGATACGGGCCCTGATAGAAACCTATAAAAGTATACTATATTAATAGTTGCTCTTGCTTCCTCTGGCATTAAGAATGTAGCCGGTGATGATTGTTTTTTTGCTGTCCTTTTCCTTTCTCGTAGACTTTCCACTTTATCCCTTTTGCATCACCTTCTCTCCTATTGGATTTATTTTCAGGACGCTCATGCATCATTTTGGAGAGTAATCCTCTATGTTATTGATTTTATTTGCCTTTTTTTATTGTACGTAATACTTGTACGTAATACTTTATTTGTTATATTTCATTAATATAATTCTGTAGTGCGCTCCTGTCTGATTGGTCACGCCCATTGCCACAATATGTAATAACCAAATGATCACAGAGAATAGAAACTAGTCAAAGGATATGGAATACGAGACAAGGAAATGCAGAAACCAAGGAAACTAAGGAAATAAGAATTTACAAATGCTTGTGCTGAAAAAGGAAAAAGGACGGATGAAGAAGTGTAAGAGTGAACGAGGTAGGGAGGAAGAGAGCTGAAGTTCTTTATGTTGATTATTCAAATGTTTCCATTTTTGGAGCATGGACACAGACAATTATTGCTCACCAGGGGCACAGCAGCAACTAAACCCTGCTTGCTCCAAGGTACCCTTAACTGCCCTTGTTAAACCTATTCTCAGAGATCAAAAAAGCAGGGCAGGAAAATAATAAAAAATAAAACAAGGTTCTTCCAGCTGTTTACTTTCTGCAGTTTCCTCTCCCTGTTCTTCCAAAGTTGCAAATAGAATGCTATTTTGGGGTTAAGGGCAGGGCAAGGACAGTGCTTAATTTGTAGAAGAATAAGTGCGAGAGGTGTGGCACAGCGGTCAGATCGCTGACTCTGGAGCACGGGGCTCACGGTTTGATCCCCGACCTCAGCTCAGCATCATGTGACTCTGGGCAATAGCTCACTTAATCTCCCCGACGGCACCCAGCGCCTTGAAACCCTTAAGAGTGATTTGTTCGCACTTTACAAATAGGAATTATTATATAAGTGCCAGTGCCCAAAGCTATGCTCAGAGCCCGTGGCCGGCACAGTGAATACCAAGGCTGCTAGTGTGGAATCCACCTCATGCCTCTTTAATCAACACTCCCTGCCCCCCTATCTCACTCTTGCAGGTTCCCGCTTTGTCCCTTTATGACAGATTTTCTCTCTTTCTCTTTCTTTCTCCTTTGTGCATTTTCTCTTTCTTGCTCTCTGAAACTGTCCAATAAAAAAAGATAAGTTTCGGCTCAAAAAAAGGAGTGCCGGTGGCCACTGACCAGCGACCACTAGCTCAAATTAAGCAGTGGGCAAACAGTGAACCATAAGAGGTCCTCAGGCAATAACAAAAAGTGCACGCTGCCACTTTCAATGTGAATCAATATACATATTTTGCAGTCTCTGGCCAGGACACCTTTGATATAGTGATTTATTGCTAATTATTCCTAATAATTCATTAGATGCTGACACATTTGAAGCTGCACTCTTGCCTGTTTTGTGATTTTGGCTACCTGCTTTTCTATGCCAAACCTACAGTTTTGTTCGAAATAGCAAAGACCCTCTCTCGACCCACTTGTATCACCCTTCAATGGCACACTTGGATTTTAAATGGTTAAATCTACATTGAAAGACAGATATTAGCAAAACAAGTTACATCTATTTTGAAAAGACTCCCAACATCTTAAAAATACTCTATCCTCGTCAGAGTGGGTCACACGTGGGTAGAAAGTATTCTATCAAATCTGTATTCTCTTCAATTCTCCATGGGCTGAAATGAGATTTCAGAACGTTTGTCCATCTCGGGAAAGAATGCAAGGCCTGTTAAGTGTTAGCCACCACACTTCATTTTAAAAATGAAATCAATCATGGCTTCTTTCCAAGCCAGCAAATATGAAAATTAATTGATGAGTTTTTATTCACGTGTATGTCCCCAGAGATCGAGTTTGATGCAACACCTGTTTCTAATTCGCAGATATTTCTGGAGCAGCTGTATAGTTCACGGTGTTAATTTAGCATGAATGATATTCGAAAATTCTCAATTTTTTTTCCAACAACAACGTTTGAGAGGATAGGCTCTGAACCATGGAACGTTTCTCAAATAGATACTTGTGTTGGAAACTGGGATTTTGTTGCAGTAGTCCCCCCACCTTTTGCCTGGTATTTGATGCAACTCTGGCTGAAGTGCACTGGGTTCCTGCTAACCAGCTCCCCAGCGCCAGTGTTCTTACCCCAAAACAAGTTCACTGGTCAATTGATCCCCAATTGACTAGGCCTTTGCACCTCTGTAAGTCCATAGTAAGTGGTACCCCTGGTACCTAGGGCATAGGTACTAAAGGGGTCCCTGAGAGCTGCAGCATATATTGTGCCACTATAAGGGGCTCAGCGCCAAACTCATGCAGACTGCCACTACAGGCTGCAAGACAAGGTGCTCTAAAAAGTGAAAACATGACATGGCATACAACTTGTGTACCATGTCCCCTAACACTGCATGTAATATTTGGAAGTCACCCCTACAGCAGGCCTTACAGCCCTAAGGCAGCGTGCATTATGTTACTCGTGAGGACATATATGCATGAGCAGATATGCCCCTGTGCTAGCCAGTTATATTACTGATAGTACAAGTGAACAGAGAAGCCATCTTAAGGTATGTACTGGGCACTGGTCAAAACGAGTTTCCCAGCTACATAATGGGTTCAGTGTAACCTATGGTGTGTGGTATCAAACAACTCGTATTAATAACCCCACACTGATTCAAGTGATGGATTTATTAATACATGAACCCAGAGGGTACCTTAAAGGTACCCCCTGAAAACTTAAAAACTCTAGTGTGTTGGCTGACTGGTTCTTTTCAGCCTGCCACTACAGACATGCTTGTGACCCCCTGGAGGTGAGAGCCCATGCTCTCTGGGGTAGGAAACAAAGCATGGTCTTGCAGGATGTGTTGTCACCTCCTGCAAGCAGGATGACTAGTAATCTGCATATCAAGGCAGGAGGCTTCAAAGGTCCCCACCACCTGTGATATGAAACCCTGGCTTCCCCCAGACAGTGGATATGCTACCCCCTTCTCAGGGCCCATTTAGTATCAGGACTGATGGGAATATTAGCTAGTCAGGAGGTGTGTTCACCCTCAGGCTAGTACCACTCCTAACATGGGCTTCCTGAAGTAAACATGACTAGGAAAATTCTACCATCTTGGTTTTTGGTGGAATTGGGTTCTCTGGGTGAGGCTTATACCCACTTCCCACAGGAAGTGGTCATATAGAGGGTGTAGTCACCCTAAAGGTAGGTAGCCCATTGGCTACTAACTGACACTACCTGAAACGCCCCTAAATACAGTATTTAGGTGGCACCCCTGATGCCAGAACTTCAGAGATTCAACAGACCAAAAGAAGAAGTGGACTAAGAAGTTTGATGACCCGAGAACCAAGGAGCATGACTGACTTGATGCCAACCCTGCCAGCCTAACTGCTGCACCTGACCCTCATGAAGAAACCACCTCGTCCTGCCACTGTGCAGACTCTAAGAAACCCAGAAGGCTACCAGTGCTTGGAAAATAACAAAAGAACTCTCTTGGAGTAGAGGAGGTAACCCCTGCAGCCGCAGGCACCAAAAGAAGCAAGGACAGGTTTACTAACCTGACGTCTACCAGGACTACTAGCGCTCCCAGGAAGAGGTCACTGTTTTTTTAAAATTTTTAAATTTTAAAAGTTTTATATAGCACTGGCTAGACCCAGAGGTATCAGAGCGCTTTACATGAGAAGATAATATAAAGCAAACATGGCATACAAGTAGATAAAAAGATAATGAAACAACGTATGAAATATACAAAACAAAATAAATATACAGGTGCAAGAGCTATACACTTCAAGTAACTAGGTATATGATGTTCGCGAAATGGACAGATAATACTGGACAAAATGTAAACATGGTGATTGGAGATCAGGTGCAGGTCACAGTTTAGGACCCCCAATAATAATTGAGTCAAACATGGCGTATAAGTAGATAAAAGAGAATGACAACAATATGTGAAATATACAAATCAAATAGATAAATCAAACAAATAGATAAACGAATCAAATAGATAAACAGGGGCAGGAGCTATACATATCAAGTAATTAGGCCGATGATGTTCATGAAATGGACAAGTATTACTGGACTAATATAACATGGTGAAATTGGAGATCGAGTGCAGGTCACAGGTTAGGATCCCCAATAATAATTGAGGAGGTGGATTTTGAGGTCTTTTTTGAAGCTGAAATAGGAGGGGTTGCAGCGCAGGTTTTTGGGCATTGTGATCTGTCCTCAAGTGTAGGGATGCCAGGACCAATCAGAGCTGCTCAGTACCAACACCTGGTGTACACGACTCCTTGCAGCAACCAAGGCTTGTTGTGTCCAGTCCGAACACCAACGCTGAGGAAAACCAACCTGCATGTCGAGGGACTTCAGGGACAGTGAGACCCACACAGAGAGTGGCCCAGCTATTCTGTTTGCCCCCTCCTGCAGAACCAAAGACAAAGGAGTGAGCCTCCGACCACCACCACCCAAAACCTCAAAGTGCTTCTGCACCTGCGCCCAATAGCCTGAGTCCGAGGGAGGTGACGGTGCCCACGGGGTCCTGAGACCCACAACAGCTGAGACCATCCTTGGGTCTGGCCTCTTTCTGCAGGCCCCCACTCCAACCGCGACTGACTCCAGCACCGAAACAAACTTCAAAAGACACCACTGCACCCAAACCCCACAGACCGAGGAGAAGTGAACCAACAGTGTCCCTGCATGCCCAAGCATCTCAAGGGTCGATCCGCCCTGTGGGTTCCCCCCAGACTCGCCCCCCCAGTCCCAGCTTGCAACCTCTTTCTGACAGGACCATTCCCCATTGAAGTGAATGGGGATCTGACGCCATAACACACCTCTGCACCCGGATGCCCCAGAGCCTCCCAAGGTGACCTGTTGGTGTGGCCTTGGAACTTGCCCCATGCTCACCTTAAGTCCCCTAAGTCACTGTTAAGTGCCCAAATACAGTACATGCTTTTCTCCCATAGGATAACATTACCGCTCCCTAAAATTGCACTGTCGACTTTTGAAAACTGTAAAAATTCATTACTTGAAAAGTACTTCATATAAAAGCAGGTGTTAATTTTATAAATTGGGGTTGGATTTCTTTATTGAGTGTGTGTGTCACTTACTGCCTTTGTGTATGCAATAAATTCTAACCACTACACTCTGATAGGCCTCACTGCTCGCCAACGCTACCACAAAAGAGAGCATTTGGGTTATCATTTGTGCCTCTGTCAGCCAACTGGGGTTTGCCGGGACTCTTTACACGGTGTACCTCATTTTGGTCCACTATATAAAGAGCCTGATTCCTACATTGGTGGTTCAGTGGTGGGATAAAAGACTTTGCATTTGCTGTACCACTCTGTCAGTATTGTGATTCCACTAAAGAATCCACAATTGACATGATTTGCCAAAAATATTTTTCGATTTTTGGTTTTTCATTTTTTGCCAAATTTCGAATTTGAACTGCTAGGGCCTTGGTTAAGTACCCCAGTCCTGTTGTATTAGAAATGTAGACCTTAAAAGTGTTTAGAATTTTTAAACTTCTAAAAAGGTCCCAACTGCTTTTAAAACCATGTCTGAGACAAAGTGAAATAGACAGGTGCTCAACCTAGCTCCTTACAAGAAACTAAAGTTGACCCAACTTAAGGGCCTCTGTACAGCATGGAACCTTGCCACGCTAACTAAGCCTACCTAATTAGGCTCATCTCCAGACTCTACTTGCTGAGCATGATAGAGTCATGGCAATGGAAAACAACTCTGATAATACAGAGGCGGGAAATGACAGCGCTGGGGTTTGGGGGCTGCTGGTTACACTGGGTGGAGGATCATTCGAAGAGCCAGGTCTTGAGGTCCTTCTTGAATTGGGTCAGCAACGCTGTTTGCCTGAGGTGGAGGGGCGGGGTGTTCCAGGTCTTGGTGCTGAGGTAGGAGAATATACTTCCTCTGGTTCTTGTTTTGTGGATCCTGGGGACGAAGGCTAGGGTGAGTTGGGCGGAGCGGAGTTGTCTGGCGGGTACATGGAATTGAGGCGGTGGTTCGGGTATGCTGGTCCTTCGTCGTGTAGCACTTTGTAGGCGTGAGTGAGGAGCTTGAAGGTGATTTTCTTGTTGACTGGGAGCCAGTGGAGCTATCTGAGGCGTTGCGTGATGTGGCTGCCGCAGGGGATATCGAGGACCAGTCTGGCTGCGACTTTTTGAATGTTTTGTAGTTTCTTGAGCTGTTTCTGGGTGACGCTGACTTAGAGTGCGTTGCCATAGTCGAGTCTGCTGGTGATGAGTGCGTGGGTGACCGTCTTGCTGGATTCTGTGGGGATCCATCTGAATGTCTTTCGAAGCAGGCGGAGCGTGTGGAAGCAGGCTAAGGAAACCGCGTTGATTTGTCGGCTCATTGTACTCGATGAGCCCAGTATGAAGTGGAGGTTGCGTGCGTGGTCCGTCGGGGGGGAAATCCAGAATGGCTGGCCACCAGGAGTCGATCCAGGCTGAAGGGGTGGGTCCCAGGATGAGTACTTGGTTCTTCTCCGAGTCGCGCTAGAGGCAGCTGTCTTTCATCCAGGTAGCAACGCCCTTCATTCCACTGTGGAAGTTGGTTCTGGCAGTTGTGGGTTTGTTGGTGAGGGAGAGGATCCGCTGGGTGTCATCAGCATAGGAGACAATGTTGAGTCTGTGGCTTCTGACGATGGCTGCGAGTGGGGTTGTCCCCAAGGGATTGTCCCCAAATATGTAGAAAGTGATGATATCATCAAATGGTTTACAGCGTTTGAGAGGGCTTGTAGAATCAGAAACACTCAGTTAGAAGTATTGGGGCTCTCTACTCTGGGAGCTGTTTTCAAGAAAGGGCAGGGATAGACTCCTAACACTTTATGAGGCAGATGCTGAGTCCTATGACCTAATGAAGGGAACCCTGATTGAGGGCTTTGGACTCACCACTGAAGAATACAAAATTAAATTTAGGGAGAGTCAGAAAACCTAGATTCAGTCCTGGGTTAATTTTGTAGACTTTTCAGTTAACACACTAGGTGATTGGTTGAAGGGAAGTCCGGTGCAAGATCATGATGGACTTTATAATTTGATTATGAAGGAACATCTGTTAAGTAACTGTACTTCTGAAAAGTTGCAACAATACCTGGTGGACTTGGGTTTGGACTCTCCCCAGGAGTATGGGAAGAAGGCTGACCATTGGGTCAAAACTAGAGTCCCCAAAAGGAGACATGGAGAGGTGACCAAAAGAAAGGGTTATTAAGTCCTGCCCCTCAAGAATAAATGGTGGACCACTCAAAAGACAAAGATAAGGAGTCCTTTGTAGGCCCCCACAAATCTGTCCAGGAGGGTGAGCCCCAAGGCACCTCACAAAAAAAAGTGGGATACCAAAAAGGCTTGGTCCTTTGACTACAAACAGACAGGGTACTGAACCAAGGACTCTTCCTGTCCTACAAACAAACTCACTGGTACACCTCCAGGGGTTGCAAGAGTTGTTACCTCAAGGGTGATTCCTCAGATGAGGACATCCATGTAGCTTTAAATTGGGAAATGGGGCCATAATGTGAGCTGGTGATTCCACCACCTATGGTGAATGGAATCCCAGCCACTGCTCTGAGGGATACCTGTGCCAGCCGTACCATTGTGTATGGCAGGTTGATATCCTCAGACCACTATATCCCAGGTGAAAGTAGAAGAGTAAGGCTTTCCCAGAGGAGGTTACTCTTAGGCCTGTGGCTTTAGCACCCCTAGAAATAGCTTGGTCGCTTAGTTGGAGAAGGGTGGTAGTCAGTACAAACCTCCCCCTTGATTGTCTCCTTGGAAATGACCTCCCAGAAGTTGGTCAGAGTCCAAAAGAGGAACTGATCCAGTGCCAGTCCTCTCTCAAGGGTTTCTGGAGGTGCTGAACCTACTGTTAGTACAAGTATGCCCCAAAGGAAAAGAAGAAGGAGAAGATGTGGGAAAGGGGGACAACTTTTAGCCAATGTTCCAGTGAGTCAGGAAGATACTGCTCGAGTTGAGGAGGACTCCACAGTTGGAACTGGTGAAGCCCTACCCTCCCCACAAGAAGTCCTGACTAGTGAGGCAGCTTTTAAGCATTAGATGGTGGCTCCTCAGCTGCCAGAAGAGAGAGTGGAAGGAGGGTGTTTGCTACAAGATGTAGTAACCCCCCACTCAAAAACAGCAGACAGGCCCCCTAAACCCAAAGAAACCTGTAAGTTAGCCTCTTAACACCTGTTAGTGAAATGTTAAAGGTGTGATTCTGGGCACTGACAGCTGTCAGTGGCCTCTATTGGGTGTAAGCTTTATGGCTGCACTGTCATTGTTGTGGTGGTCTGACCCCATGTCAAATAGCAAGCTAGGCCCCCTGACCATGTTAGTGATGGTGGGGTTATTCAAATTGTGGGTGACCTCTTTGGGTAAGCTGGGGTTTGCCCTGGATACGATAGGGTTAGCAGAGGTAAACACCTCTAACCCCAAAGAAAAGAGAATGGGTGAAAAAACTAAATAACAGACAAAATGCATTGTAAATGGGGTCCTAACACTGTTGAGTTAGGTCAGCGTCCCAAAGGAAGTGACCTGGATGGGAGGATGTAAGGCAGAGTAGGCCCTGCAACACTTCAGCCTATTTCCTTACTCTTCCTCACCTGACAGACTAGGAAGACTCAATTCAGTTCAATTCAAAATAGCTTTTATTTCCGTTAAAAACCATAAAAAGCACATACATCATTTAACACAGTATAATGCATGTTCACTTGTCAATACAGGGTGTTGCACTTCAACATCGTGCTAGCGCTGAGTGCTACTTTCAATAAAACATATTAAAAAGATAAACAGTCATAGTCAGTCAACACATTAAAATTTCAAACACTTCTTCTGCACTAAGCTTACAGCAAAGAGACATCTACTAAGGCCAAAAAGTGTAAACTGTGACGCATCTGATTTTGAAATTCTCAGTGTCTCTAGGAATTTCCTGGTCCCCAAATTGAAACAAAGTGGTTTGATCCACTTGCTTCTCAAGTAAGTATATGCCGGGCAAAAGAGCAAGACATGTGCTCTTTTCTTCAGCAGTTAAGTGCATAATGCGCAACTAGCTTCCCCCCCAGCAATGGTACTGTGTAACCATCTGGCTGTGTTCGAGTTAATCTGGAGAATATCAAAAAGGAACTTCATAAAAAGTGTCTTTGCTGGTTACAGTTGCACAGTGTCCAGGTAAAGTTCCAAGCCTGGGAGTGGTTTAAAACTCAAAAACTGTACAGAAAGCCTTCCTAAACTGGGGTTACAATGGACGCTATTTAATATATATTCCCAGTAGGTTTGTTTTCAGACCTTCTTGGAGTGGGCTGTTTTTGAGGAGGGATCATTCCAGAAACAGCTCAAACCTTACTTGTTAAACCAGGTCTGTACATGGTGAAACTATGGAAAAGTAACATGGCCATCAAGCTCCAAAAGATCCCTCAATCCCTCCTTGTAACACGTGGGTTCATGTGCGACCGAAAGTCTTACCCAAAATAATAGAGGTCTTAAGGCGGATAGATGTTCTAGTCTCCTAATACCAATGTCATACTATACTGGTTTAAGTAAGCGTTCCCCATCTGGGGTTTGTCCCCTTCAGCACTGCCAAGTTCCCCTCTACAATGAGGGTTCTTTATTCACATTAAATCCCAAAGTCATCCAATTGTTGAGTATTAGCTTTTCTAATTCATCAAATCCGTGGTATTCATGTGTGTGATACAACCTTATTCAGAAAAGTAATTCATTATTTTCTGTTCATCAATAGTGACATTCGTTTTAATGTCATCCTGTCCCATCCAAATGCATTTCGGGCTATGGAAGCCCTTCATCTGGGGAAAACGTTCTGAAAATCAATTAAATGTACATGAGGAAATAACGAAGAAATAATATGTCATCCAATTTCATTAACAAAGCAATTAGAACATAGCAAGTATCTCTTGTTGTGACTGTACAAAAGCATGCCGATAATTGACACCATCTTAAAGAGCAATACATCCTGTAGTCATGCTTAAAATCAAAGCGATATTAAAAAAAAAAATCAAAGCAATATTAAAAAGTTTTTAAAAATCAGTGTCCCCGTGAGATATTCAAAAATAACAAGCAAGGACCAAACTTGAAAACCACGTGTCTCAAGTGACTCTCATCTCAAACATACGAAAACACTAAACAAGCATTTTCAATGCAATAGGTCTCGCATTTGCAAAAGTTAGAGCTATTGGCATTGTAAATGGTAAAGTTTTTATTTATGTGTTAGTTTTGAAAATAGATAAATATATGGCATTCTTATTTATAATGCTAATACCTTATAATTTTCCATTGTTAATAAGAATGTATTTTATGTTTTTAAACTAATAAAACGCATTGTTATTAAGAATAGCAATAGCTTAAACTGGTGGTAATGCGAGACCTGTTGCTTTGAAAATTGTAATGCAATAAGTGTCGCATTTGCGTAAGTTTAACCTATTGGCATTGTAAATGACAATGTCTCTTATCGATGTTTTTAAAAAAAATAAACAAAACTTATTGTTATTTTTAATACTAATAGCTCAAAGTTGTGTAAATGCAAGACCTATTGTTTTGGTAATTATAATGCAATAGGTTTTGCATTTGCGCTATCCAAGTAAAGTGAGAGCTTTATTTGATGGCATTAATGTGGTGTTCACCCTGAATATTGACACCAGAATGTGATATTTATAAATATGTATATATTTATATATATATTTTATTTTGTTGTGAATATTTAGGGTGAACATTAAATTAATGCAATGAAATAATTTACATTTGGCTTGAAAAAACAGTTTAGGGAGACTACACAATTCAGGTTACTTTGGGAGAAGCATTGTTTAAGTTTTTAGTAATAAACTTAAACGAACAAGTTAGTGCTTCCAAAAGAGGTGCACATTCACATATATAGTACTGCTTGCAGATACACTTCAGCAGTTTAATTCGAACAAAAATTGACTCGTACGTGTGCTCCTTTTATCAGCACAGGAACTTTTAATTTTTGTAATAGCAATACACTTGTATTACATTTTGGTGCCTATACTACCACTAACAACATGCAGGCACCTGACTTCATCACTCAATTATTTCGGGTGATAGGAGCAGCACTGTTCTCACCACACAGCATGCCCCGTGATAAAATACTGCCTGAGTGGGGTCAGGGATAGGAGTGTTAGCAACACACACAGGGCATGAATCTTTTGATGCCACCTGGTGACCAGTATGTGGGAGTAGGAGGCCGGGCAAGCACTAGCTCCAAACATAGCAAGTATCTCTTGTTGTGACTGTACAAAAGCATGCCGATAATTGACACCATCTTAAAGAGCAATACATCCTGTAGTCATGCTTAAAATCAAAGCGATATTAAAAAAAAAATCAAAGCAATATTAAAAAAGTTTTTTAAAAATCAGTGTCCCCGTGAGATATTCAAAAATAACAAGCAAGGACCAAACTTGAAAACCACGTGTCTCAAGTGACTCTCATCTCAAACATACGAAAACACTAAACAAGCATTTTCAATGCAATAGGTCTCGCATTTGCAAAAGTTAGAGCTATTGGCATTGTAAATGGTAAAGTTTTTATTTATGTGTTAGTTTTGAAAATAGATAAATATATGGCATTCTTATTTATAATGCTAATACCTTATAATTTTCCATTGTTAATAAGAATGTATTTTATGTTTTTAAACTAATAAAACGCATTGTTATTAAGAATAGCAATAGCTTAAACTGGTGGTAATGCGAGACCTGTTGCTTTGAAAATTGTAATGCAATAAGTGTCGCATTTGCGTAAGTTTAACCTATTGGCATTGTAAATGACAATGTCTCTTATCGATGTTTTTAAAAAAAATAAACAAAACTTATTGTTATTTTTAATACTAATAGCTCAAAGTTGTGTAAATGCAAGACCTATTGTTTTGGTAATTATAATGCAATAGGTTTTGCATTTGCGCTATCCAAGTAAAGTGAGAGCTTTATTTGATGGCATTAATGTGGTGTTCACCCTGAATATTGACACCAGAATGTGATATTTATAAATATGTATATATTTATATATATATTTTATTTTGTTGTGAATATTTAGGGTGAACATTAAATTAATGCAATGAAATAATTTACATTTGGCTTGAAAAAACAGTTTAGGGAGACTACACAATTCAGGTTACTTTGGGAGAAGCATTGTTTAAGTTTTTAGTAATAAACTTAAACGAACAAGTTAGTGCTTCCAAAAGAGGTGCACATTCACATATATAGTACTGCTTGCAGATACACTTCAGCAGTTTAATTCGAACAAAAATTGACTCGTACGTGTGCTCCTTTTATCAGCACAGGAACTTTAAATTTTTGTAATAGCAATACACTTGTATTACATTTTGGTGCCTATACTACCACTAACAACATGCAGGCACCTGACTTCATCACTCAATTATTTCGGGTGATAGTAGCAGCACTGTTCTCACCACACAGCATGCCCCGTGATAAAATACTGCCTGAGTGGGGTCAGGGATAGGAGTGTTAGCAACACACACAGGGCATGAATCTTTTGATGCCACCTGGTGACCAGTATGTGGGAGTAGGAGGCCGGGCAAGCACTAGCTCCAAACAGGGACAGCCCCGACTCACAGAAAATGACACCTGGAAGAAAGGCGCCGCTTTGACGTGTGTGTGTGTGCGCGGCAAGGAAAAACAAAACTGCTGCCCGCCTGTGTCCCTGCATGGTCACAGGCAGACAAGGCGTCGCCCCATTGTCCACGAGAGGCAGAGTCTGCTATTAATGACACAGAGTGAGTTCTCGGCCTCAATGATTGCCAGCAGGAAGGATTGGAAGAAAAATATGGGTGACTGGATTGGCGAATAACTAGAGTTTCATATAGTAGATCGGCGCCAGTGGGCGCTCATCCCTCACCACCGCTGTTATATACACATGTCCCTTGGAGGTGACACCGGCGCTAGGCTGGCACTATAAAACTGATAATTAAGCAGAGTAAGAAATATCTCGCACGCCCTCACAAGTAAACAGCCGTCCGCTTCAGGCACGAAGGGAGTTGGCGCCGAATCGGAATTCAAGTAATGAGGATATTATTATTAACCGCAGATGAGGGCGAGGGGCAGTGCACATGGACGAACATCAGCGCTGATAGGTTTTCAATGTCATGTGACACGGAGGGTCACCCAATGGGAAAGCGAGTTTGCTATGTGACGTGCTGTGACTCCCACAGAAGTAACGAAGGGAGGACCATCAACATTTTACCTTTTTACATATTAATATGGAGGAACAATATTAAAGTATTTTTAAATATTACCTCTAAACAAGCTCTGAAGTAAACAGCCGCCCACCATGATAAAAACCAGCCGTGTGTACGAGCAGCACTGCGCTGCAGAGCTACGGTCGGACCGACCACCACAGTGATTGTACTGTGATTCTGGGCAAATCGCTTAATCTCCCCGTGCCTTTTAAATAATCAATGTATCATTAACTGGTGACCATCGGTTCCGGGACAACACACGGGTAGAGACAAATAAAACAAGCTGCCGAACACAGACACGCCGTGAGCGTGCACATCAGCTGTCCGGGCAAGTGCACATCAGAACGCGCCGTGAGCGTGCACATTTGCTGTCTGGAGATCTCCAGAAAAGACCAGCGTGACGTGAGCTCTGGGGACACGCTGCAGGGCATCGCGTGAAGCATGGCGGAACGACGGTAAGGTGGGGGTGGGTGGGGGTGGCAGGCGCATGGCTGACTGACACTGGTGGGGGTGCAAGGACAGCTGGGGAGTGCGTGCAATGCGGCTGGAGAGGACGGAAGGGGGACAGGAGATGTGCACATCGCGTGCCTGTACGTGCGTGTTCACATTTCCAGTCCGGCCTGCGCGTGCACAGCTCCTGTCTCCCTTCCGAAGCAAGTCAGTGACAATAGATCTCGCTAGCGACAGCGCTTCGCGCTGCGTCGCCAGGCGAGACCTAAAAATGAAACAACCATTGTGATGCTCGAATTTAACCGACCATGTTAGCTGTCATGTGCCAACCCGACTCACACTGTTAAAAATCAAGTGCAACCTGAACGAGATGTCCCTAGGACAACAGCATGCAAGGTGTCTTGTGCAGTCTAAATAATCACCATAAAACAATGAGCATAGTGCAAACGCACGGATTACTCTCATCAGTGGCGGTTACAACGTATTCGACAATGTGATATGAAAAGCTATCCCGTGTACAGTGAACAGTGAAAAAACTCCAACGTTCTACTTACTTCAGAAGCCGCTAAAGTGTACACGGACGTGCTAACAACAGTGTGTAGGAAAATCGGAAATGTCGATTTAAATAAAGGTAATGAGGCTTCTGGTTTACAAACGCCGGTCTGCCAGAATCAAAAGTCCGGCGGCGGCCATCTTGGAGTATGTTGCAGATACGTGAAAACGGGGGGGGAAGAAATCACCTTACATGTACGCGGTTGTACAAGGTAGAATAGGCTGTAAAAATGCGGGGGCAGAATAAGTGATGTGCTGGAAAATTCACGGTGTGCAAACGTATACCAACCAGTATCTAAGGGCTGGCGATGGCCATCCTGGACTGTGTCACAAAAAGATGAGTATGATAGAAGACAAAAAACCATTAGGAGACATTACTAAGCCAGAGGGAGGCTATAGGTTGAATAGCTGGTTATAGTCCCATTATTGGCAACACACCCCACCCACACCACAACAGAGTATGCATGCATAAATAAATACACAACACAACTTTTGTTTGGGAAAAATATTGCTGCAGGTTTATTCCATACAAAAGTATGCAAATATGGTGGGTTATCTTACGGGCGATCCAAGGGCAGGCAGCTGTACCACTGTATGCTGCCCTGCCCGCCTGATGAGCCAAGCACTGTGGAGAATCCAATCAGCGCTACCCTTATGGGGGTGATCCCCTTACTGAATCACGTGACACATTGGTCCCTTATTACTCACGCCCCTTTCAGGGCGGAGCGTAGCAAGGCAAGCCCCCGGTTGTTCAGGCCCACAACCGCCCAAAGGACTAACGGGGCGCCGACGTAATTGTTCCAGGACCCTCCCATGAGGCTCCTGGGATTTGGCTCTGGCACCCCTATTGTGCCCACGCAGAGGTACCCTTCTGTACCCATCTGCTTCCAGATCGCCCTGTAACTCCGCCTGCAACGACAAAAGAAAACATTACAACGTTCTACGTACTTCGCCTGCCAACCCCACGCCGGGTAAGCGGTAGGGTGGGAGACGGCGTGTCCGGCGCAAAGAGGATGCCAGGATGGCCGGGGAGGCATAAATACCTCCCCACCTCCTCTGCGACCCGGAAGTGACGCGCCTGGTAAGGGGACTCCTCCTAGAGTCCCGCATTCGTAGTGGGGGTGGGGAAGTGCCCAAATGGGACTAAAGGGGCCGCCCGTTTAGGGTGGCCCCCTGCGGGCCGCGGGCAGCCGCATAGTCCCATTATTGGCAACACACCCCACCCACACCACAACAGAGTATGCATGCATAAATAAATACACAACACAACTTTTGTTTGGGAAAAATATTGCTGCAGGTTTATTCCATACAAAAGTATGCAAATATGGTGGGTTATCTTACGGGCGATCCAAGGGCAGGCAGCTGTACCACTCTATGCTGCCCTGCCCGCCTGATGAGCCAAGCACTGTGGAGAATCCAATCAGCGCTACCCTTATGGGGGTGATCCCCTTACTGGATCACGTGACACATTGGTCCCTTATTACTCACGCCCCTTTCAGGGCAGAGCGTAGCAAGGCAAGCCCCCAGTTGTTCAGGCCCACAACCGCCCGAAGGACTAACGGGGCGCCGACGTAATTGTTCCAGGACCCTCCCATGAGGCTCCTGGGATTTGGCTCTGGCACCCCTATTGTGCCCATGCAGAGGTACCCTTCTGTACCCATCTGCTTCCAGATCGCCCTGTAACTCCGCCAAAGCTCTGGAGGCGGCCCCCGTCGCCTAAAGAGCCCCCCACCAAAACAGTTCCTTTCTCACTGCAACCTGCAATTTCCCAGGCCTCATTCATGTCCAGTAGGAACAGATCCAAGCCCACCTGTGCCAAGTGCACCCAACTTTGTCAAAATAACCTTTGGTGTTTGCCCAGCATAGCCCATGCCTGATGAAGCCAAAGCCCCTTGCTCTGCGACTTGCGCATGGAGCGGTTTATCCTTCTCTGGGAATGTACCAGTGCCTCGCATTACCTGCAAGAATGTGATGGCCTCCCTGGAGGGAGCTCTACGTTTAAACATCGCTATATTACCCTTCAAGCTGATGTGGCTCCCACCTCCTGCAACCTGTAGTTGCAGTCCTTCTAGCATTTCGTGCTCCCTAAGACCTGTTTCCCCAATTTATGGAACAGCAGCACACTTGCTTCGAAGACCGCTTCCACAACCAGGCTATACACTATGGCTATGCGGACGGGGCATTTCATGCATCACTGAAGCAACCCGTGACCTGCCCAGGGAGCAGAGTGCACCTACTTTGTTGAAGTTGACCAGACATGTGCACAGACCTTTGCGATTAATACCCTGGCGAACACGACTGTTCGCATAGCGCACACCATTGCAGTCATAGCAACCATTTTGAGTGACAACTTACGCCGCCTACCATGCTTGCTTAACTAAAGCTCGATCACAGATACACACATACCTGCTAACCAGCTGTGACCCTTGATGCCCAACCCAGCTAATGACCTAGTACTTTATCGCAGGGAATATTTCCTTCCACAAGATCAAGCTGCACCTGAGCACATGGCCTTCACCTACTGGGCCGAGGTGCAGTGTGTGCTCTGCATTTGTCAGCGATGGTGCTCCAGACACATTCCAAGCTGCTCTTGGAGCCACGGCACACATTCTGGCCTAACCAACTGACACATGCCACCTGGCTAACTTGCCGCTGCGAGATTTGCTCTTAGCACCACCCTCTTGCGGTTACCGGTGCACATCGTCTATAGGTGTTGCCCCCACTCGATTTATGCAGGTACTTGCAATGTACCCTTCTGCCCCTGTGTGGGCGGGAAAATACCTGTAACATTGCAAATCCCACTGCACTCACATTCTCGGGCAGTCCGGTGGGGGAGAGAGGTCCTTAGAATTGGTTCTGCTGCATAGCCTGGCCTCCTAGCCCGCAAGCACCCTCGTCTGACAGCAGACTATCTGCTGTGCTGCCCGTGCAATGTCCGCACCCGGGCGCAAGACGTCCCATTCTATACCTCTGCTAACAGGCTACCTTCAGTGAAGCTGGAGTGAACGGTTGTATGTTGTGCATCCAAACATAAGAACCTTGGATTGCTTGGCAGGGATCAATTGTTGCATCTGCCACACTCAAAATAGTGGCAACGTGCAGTTCTTTTGCATTCCACACTGCAGAGTGTGCCTGGACGATTCTAGACACCCCCTGTGTGCCAACCCGCTTTGACCCAAGATGCAAAGCACTAGACCAGATACACCTGGTTACCCCCGGACTTAATTGCCCTCCACCAAAATCCATGTGTAAAGGTAGCTGGAAATGCTCTGCTCAGAGCAGCCCGCTAGACAATGGCTTCCATTGAAAGACGGTGCCACAGACCTCCAAGCACTTAAGGCGGTACCTCTGATATAACAGATGCCCCTTGCATAGGATACTGCATCTGGCTGAAAGCCTCTCAGTGCTACTGATGCCTTGGCGCCTTCCTGACCCACGGCCAGCTCACCCTGATACAATCCGCTCGTGACTGGGACTCAGCCGTGCGGCGAAAGCATGAGACATCCTAGCCTGACCATAGCTCTTCACCAGGCTCCCACACAGGAGCCCTTCACAAACCTAGTGCCCTAAAGCATTCGCCCTGTGGGGCGGTTGTGAATGGACTGCAAACAACTCCTATGCATTCTCTACCATGTTGTAAATGGAGTTTCTGGTTGGCTAGGGTAAGCACCTAAGCCTGGCCAAACCCACCTCTCTAGTCAGGAGAAGGGAGTACACACTTAAGCGGACACCTGCCCACCCCTTAGGTGGCTAGGCAGGGACTTTGGCTTATCCCAGAGGCAGTGTAAATTTAATGTGCCAACCTCACTCCCATAGTGGCACATTACAGAAGAGACTCCATACCAGGTTATTTTAATTACCCTTTGTATCGACCATACAGGAGAAACTTAGTTCCATCTGCCGCTATTACCCTGTGCTACCAAACCTCATCATGACATCACAGGGATTACATAACTCAGTAGGTCAATCGGGCCACCGTCCTACAGCTCAGTTAGCACAACCCCGTAGTTGCTGTTAGGAACTGTACTTAGCATAACACAGCACAGAGTAAATGTAAAATTGTACTCTCCCACCATTTGGCTGGTAACCGACGGCCAAAAAGACAGAACCTGGGCACGAGATCCCAGTTACCTAGAGTAAAACAATAATTATCCTGCACCATTAACAAATGTGCCGCATGCACCCATGCCCTATCCACCTGTTGCTGTGTAGATATCGTCCAATTCAATGACATAACCAACATGTTAACCAGTTCTCTCCTTTGTGGTCAACCAAATCCCATATGCCGGGATTTCTCCACTAGTACCTATGATGCTGAAACTGGATTTGTAAGGCACATGTGAGGTTCGGCGATCGTGCCAATGCTAGTCGCCATGTTTCCCACTTCTCTATAGCGTCCGACTTGGTGGGAGCACTACTAGGACTCGTCGGTTGGAATGGAGGTCTAAAGCATTGGTGCCAATTAAGGCACTGTCAGTAACCTTCCTCACGGTGGGCATGAAGGATTTGAGCTGTGTCAAGGGGCGGAGGCATGATGGCGCTGAATAACCGGTGTATGTTACCCCACTCGCTGATAATTCTGTACAGATGGCTGCCCTTACTTAGATTGAGGGAATGCTAAATGCTTCCCAAGGCCTGTAGTCTTACTGCTCCACCCAGTATGACCCCAAAACTTTGGGACGACTTTGGTAGTAACATGCCCTTAACGGTACGTGACATTCTACCAGCACCGCGCAGGAATCCCCCTTGACCTGCTCTAGCCTGTGGCCATTCTGCTGCAAGCCCTGTGGGCGGGGAGTGCTACCAAACCTCCAGTCCTAGGCACTCAGGAAGCATCCCTCACTGCTGCAGGTGCCCCAAAGCATTTATTATAAACATTTAATGGGTAACAACCCGGTTTGCGTCCCTTAATGTGCCATGCTGTGAGCGATTAGGTACCCCGCATATCTCTTCCCTATGAAAAGATTAAACAAACCGGCCAAAACAATGCACGGGTAGTGCGTGTGCCCACAGATGCCCCCAGCTCTGTGTGGCACAAACCCTAACGCACCGCGTGCCAGTTTGTACATTATTCTGGGGTGACTAAGCACTAATGTGCCCTTTCCCCTGGATGATCCCCAGTACGAGGGTACGGACTGATGACCAAGTGCTGCGCCAGCCAATAAACGTGTCGACATGTGTGTAAAACCCAGCCGTAGCCAAACGAATCCACTAGAAGCAGTTTATCAGGGAACTGTAGAGACCACCGGAGTCCCTCCGCACCCTCCGTACTCCCGCAACAGCCAGACAGGCCACCAGCGCGCATGCCAGGTGCCGAAACCAGAAAGCAGCAGCCCTTTTGCAAATGGAATGGCGGCGCACAATCCCGCATTGGAGACAACTTGACCTCGTTATACTGCGAAAGAGGCAAGTGCGGCACTCGAATGAGACAAAGTACTTTTCTTTGCAAAACACAGCCTTTCCGCAACTATTGTCTCTTTTGGGACAAAAGATGAACCATGATATTATCACTGATCAAGTCTGTGAGGTTATATTCGCTACCTCTGGCATATTCTCATAAATCGCCATATATGACTGACCCCGCACTCTCATCCTATGCTTTGTGTGATCTTGGCCCACTTTAGTGTGAGCAGAGCCCCGCGAAGTAAACTTGACTTCATGGTTGAAAGTGCACAAGTAAAGTACCCCCTCCCATCAAGTTGGGTTACACAGTACCTTGTAAGGGTGCAGTGGGCTAGTTACTCTCCTGCGGGCCCCATGCCCCTGCACTTGCGGCGTTAATGAAAACTTTGTTGTTTTGGCAGTGACAACGTTGTTGCCTGCGCCACCCTACAGCCCCATGGAAAAGTGCTGAGCTCTAGCTTACTACCCTGCGGAGTGAGCCCACTGTAATCACCAGATTCCTTCACAATTCCTACCTCTGACTGTAATAGGGAACATGTTCGCCCCATGGTATCTTGGCGCTGCATAACATTTATTGTTACTCCACTCCATGGTACTTGTTCTGTTGACCTCAGAAGGATGAAATGCTGAGTGGACCTACCAGGATCGGAACCTGTGACCAAGAGGTTGAAACCAGCCACTTTCTGTTCTGCAGGCCTGTGATAACATATCCCAGGGCCGACATCTGGCACTTGAACCCTTACTTGGACAGGCCCGAACTAGGAACCCAGATCTAGACGGCCTGCCAACCGGCTGACCACTTCCAACACCAGAGTGTCACGCAGCCACTCCGAGGCCTGGATACTAAACCATGTATAATGTATCGGAAGACCCTCCTAGAGTCCCGCATTCGTAGTGGGGGTGGGGAAGTGCCCAAATGGGACTAAAGGGGCCGCCCGTTTAGGGTGGCCCCCTGCGGGGGCCGCGGGCAGCCGCATTCTAAGCGTGAACACAAAGTAAAAAAGAAAAACGAAAGGATGTCTAAATATGAAGAGCCACAAAGTAAACAAGTTACCATGTAAACAATTTACCGGTGAACAGTGCAAAATATGCCTGTAATCTGAGTAATCATATAATGTTCAGTGAAAAGTGAAAATGTGAAACAGAAAATGGTCAACTCTGAAAAACATGTTTATAAGGATGTATCTACAGGAAAATCACATAGCATTTGCATAACACTTGTGTCATAAATAACAACTGAATTCCATTCTGTCATTTAACACATTGGGGTTGAGTGTGTCAAGTCTTTTTATCCGAAAATTCTCTCTTTGTAATAAGAACTTATGCATGTCTCTCCCTTCTCTTTCTCAACTTTTTCCAAAGTCAAAAATTTAAATTGGCAAATGTTATGGCCATTTTCCCAAAAATGTGTGGTGATGACGGATTTCATGTTCTTGGTTCGTATGTTACTCTTGTGTTCGTTGAATCTTGTTTTAATTTTTCTCTCAGTCTTACCCACATATACCTTCCCACATGGGCATTTCAACAAGTATACTACGTTCATAGTGTCACAATCAGCTGTGACCTTAAGGTTGATTTTATTGCCTTTCATGGGATGTGTAATTGATGGATTTTTAATGATACTATTGCAGTTGTTGCAATTGTAACACGGTACAGTCCCTTTGAAAATTCGATTTTCAATCTGAGTCATAATAGAGCTGAGTAATTATTTCACGTTCCTCCCTCTTTCATAGGCAAAAAGGGGCTGTTCAGCAAAAATACCTTTGAAATCTGGTTCCATGACAAGCATGGGCCAATGTTTGATTACAGATTTCTTAAACTGCGAACTAACGGTGGAAAATTTAGAAATCAGGACCATTCTTTTATTCTGTTTTTTCTCACTAGTAGGATTTAATAGTTCCTGTCTCGTCTTTGTGGCACATCGTTTTGTAGCTTCATTTAAAACCTTCATAGGGTAACCTCTGTCTTTAAACTTGCCAACCATCTTTCTCATCTGTTTTGGATTGCTTATTTGAGGTTTCCATGACAACTTTGCATCTATTTTAATACCCAATTAGCTAAAATTAGTCACAAACTCCAGTTGTTGTTGATGGACAGCAATATTCTTTTTAAAGGTCTTGTGCGGTCTAATGGCCAAATATTTGGTCTTGTTAGAGTTGATTTCTAGACCCTTTAGACTACAATAATTGCTGAAGCTGTTTAGTAGCTTTTGCAACCCCTTTGGTGTCTGGGATAGCAAGATAGTATCATTGGCAAACAATAATGGCGATATTAGAGTCTCACCAAATTTCGAGGAGTCGTGGTTGCACTTCTGCAGGTATTGCATAACATCATTGACGTATAGTGAAAACAGGGTAGGCACCAGCACGCATCCCTGCCTCACACCCCTATTGATGGGTATGGCATCTGTGAGTTCGCCTCCGTGTCCCCAACAAACTTTAGCATAATTATCTTGGTGGAGTCTATCTGTACCAAAAGATCGTTGGGTACACCTTGGGTTCTCAATGAGTCGCATAAGGAACTCCTTGAGACCAGATCAAAAGCTGCTTTCAAGTCAACATAAGCTACGTACAGGTGTCCCCCCCCCTTCAGTTTGGTGTATTCCCATGCTATGAATAAAAGTCTAAAGACCTGGTCAGTCGTACTAACTCTTGATCTAAAACCCACTATGTATGGTGAGAGAATATTATTCTCATCTATCCAATTGCTGAGTTTGGTTAGATCTTGTTTTGCATATACTTTTGGCAAGATGTTAATTAGACTGATAGGTCTTTAGTTAGCAGGATCTTGCTTGTTCACCTTTTTAAAAATAGGCACAATTCAGCCCCACTCCATGTATTTGTTACTGTTGCTCTGAGGCCACTGCGTTGCACAACAAGTTTACGTATGGGCCCACACTGCCTTATCATGTCTCAGAAGGTCCCCTTAACTAGGAATACTCTCCCAAGTTGTGGCTGTGTCTCCTGGCCTGTTGGCTTGAGGGGGTAGTGTAGGAAACAGTTTTTTTGTTGCAGTAGTCCCCCCACTTTTTGCCTGGTATTTGATGCAACCTTGACTGAAGTGCACTGGGTTCCTGCTAGCCAGGTCCGCAGTGCCAGTGTTCTTTATCCAAAACTAGTTCACTGGTCAATTGGTCCTCAATTGACCAGGCCTTTAGCACCTCTGTAAGTCCCTAGTAAGTGGTATCCATGGTACCTAGAGCATAGGTACTAAAGAGGGTCCCTAAGACCTGCAGCATATATTGTCCCACTCTAAGATAGGTGAAATGCCACCCTCTGCCTAGGGCCCATTTGGCACCGGGACAGGTGGGAATATTAGCTAGTCAGGAGGCATATTCAACCTCAGGCTAGTGCCACCCCTTAAGGTAGGCTACCTGAAGCGGACACGACTAGGAAAATTCCACCATTTTGGTGTTTGGTGGAATTAGGTCCTCTGGGTCAGGGTTATGCCCACTTCCCACAGGAAGTGGTTATATAGAGGATGTAGTCACCCTAAAGGTAGGTAGCCCATTGGCAAGTACCGGACACTCCCTGTACCGCCCCTAAATACAGAATTTAGCTGGCACCCCTGATGCCAGGACATCACAGATTCAACGGACCAAAAGAAGAATTGGACAGATAACTTTGCTGACCCTGAAACCGAGGAGCACAACTGATTTGGCACCAACCTCCGCAGCCTGCCTGCTGCACCCGACCCTCATGGAGAAACCGACTTGTCCTGCCACTGTGCATACTCCAAGAAGCCAGTGCTTTGAAAATTGCCAAAGAACTCCGTTGGAATAGATGAGCTACTTCCCTGCAGCCACAGGCACCAAAAGAAGCAAGGACAGGTTCACTGACCTGCTGACTACTGGGACTACCGACGCTGCAGCTGCCCAGGAATAGGTCGCCATGCTCCAACAGGTCAGATCTGTCCTCTCTCCAAGTGCTGGGACGCCAGGACCGACCGGAGCTTCGCAGTACCAACCCCTGGGGTACCAGATCCCTTGCATCAACTAAGGCTTGTTGTGTCCTGTCCAGACACCAACGCTGAGGAAAACCAACCTGCACATTGAGGGACTTCCGGAACAGTGAGACCCAACCGGAGAGTGGCCCAGCTGTTCTGTTTGCCCCCTCCAGCAGAACCAAAGACAAAAAAGTGAGCCTCCGACTGTCGCCACCCGACACCTCAAAGTGCCTCTGCACCCATGCCCCACAGCCCGAGTCCGAGGGAGGTGACCACCGGATCCTGAGACACACAAGAGCTGAGCCCATCCTTGGGTCTGGCCACAATGGACTTACAATCGCCACCTGCAGCCTCTTTCTGCAGGCCCCCCTCCAACCATGAGTGACTCCAGCACCGAAACTGATGCCCAAAGACACCACTGTACCCGAGGTCCACAGTCCAAGTTGAAGAACAGGCCCGTAAGTCGCTGTTAAATGCCTGAATGCAGTACATGTTTTTCCCCCATAGGATAACATTACCGCTCCCTAAAATTGCATTGTGTCAATTTTTGAAAACTGTAAAAATTCATAGCTCGAAAAGTACTTACCTCATTTCGATGATCTTGGTATCTAAATTCTTATAAAAATACATATTATTTTTATGAATTGGGGTCGGATTTCTTTATTGAGTGTGTGTCTCACTTACTGCCTTTGTGTGTGCAATAAATGCTTAGCACTGCCCTCTGATAGGCCTAATTGCTCGCCCACACTACCACAAAAGAGAGCATTTGGGTTATCATCTGTGCCTCTGTCAGCCAACTGGGGTTTGCCTAACCTCTTTACACGATGTGTCTCATTTTGTTCCACTATATAAAGAGCCAGCTTCCTACATCACTGCCATGAACAACAATTAGGGGTGGGCAGGGGCCGCTGGCATGTAACTTGGTTCCCCTGGCTCTGTCCTTTGTAACCCCATTGCTAGCCATGAACTCAGAGTTTATTAGGGCAGATCCAGGAACCTACTTTACTTAACATGACATAAGCTTCCTGTGCCCCCTCAGCAGCAAATAGGAAGCTGGCCCTAAAGTATGTGTGGGACAAAGGCATACATATGATATCACTGAGTGTCAAAGAGTTTGTGAAGTGAGTGCTGCTACCCCTCGCATTTTGTAACTCACTGTTCATAGGGACCAGTACACTGGTGTTTAAACCTTATATTTATTCATTATTGTGAGTTTATACTTGGTGTGTTTTTAGCGGAGTAATTAACATGAGCTCTTGTTTATTACATATTGCAGGTAACGCGTTGCATTGTGGAAGTGCTCTCAAATGCTCTGGGAAAAGCTAATGCTCCACCAATTAATCCTCTGTGCAAGGAGATTCTGAAGAAGAGTAAGTATCAGTAAACAATAGCCAAACCCTGCTTTCATTCAAAAATAGATTTGTATTTTTATACATTTATATTGTGTTTGTTAATTTATGGTAGACAGTAACATTAACGATATGCCATTTAACAATTTTACAACATCATATAAATATCACCGACCTTAAATTTAAGCATCCTAATATTTACCCTATGGATTCTTCATTGCTCTTATTTTTTACTCATAGAGAGCCTCTGTCTTTTATTTCAGTTTCTGAAAGTCATAACTCCTTGCTATGACATCACAATAGTTGATAACAAAACTGGCTATCAACTGTTGTAATGTCATAAAGGCCTCCCAGGCCAGGCGACAGGGCTCTCTGAGAGCCTGCCAATGCAGCGCTGTTTGTCTGCTTTGACTGGAAACAGAAAGCACAGTTGCAGGATGGGGAAGGAAGGCAGGGTAGGTAATGGATCTTGGTTAAGGGTAGAAAGTAAGATGTTTATTTTTCACATTTGTGTCAGGGAGGAGAGGGCATGTTATGTATAGCTCTCCCACTATCCTCTGCCCCCGGGCAGCAGTTGAAGCCAGGGGCAGATGATTTTGGGGGCCATACATAACATAAAATTATAGATGGGTTAAAAGTGAATTACGGGGATGTTTTTCACCCCGGGCTTCTGAGTGACATCATAGACAACTCAAGCTTCGCTCTCGTTGTCTATTTGGGGTCACTCAGAACCCCTCAGTGAAAAACATCCTGTAATTAACTGCTACCCATCTATAGTTCTATATATCTGTTTTGCGAAAATGAGGCAGGTGATGTCTGGTCAAAGTAAGCATTCGTATTTTAGAGCTCTATAGTTATATGTGCTACCTATATTTACAGAATATTTAACCCTTAAAATACAGGCAGGAGGAAAAAGAACACCAGATCATAGCTTCAAAGGTTAGGATCTTGAATACCTGGTTGGTGTAGAGTTTGTCAGCATGCCCAAGGTTGTTCACATGGGGAAAGGGAGCATGAAGACAGGGCACTAATTGTGGGATCTATATCTGCACCAAGGCCTGTCTGTGGTCAGCACAGAGTCCTGGGAAAAAGAACCATTCTGTAAACCTTCCAGAGGCAACAACATCATTGAATCAACATAATCTCAGAAGATGATGCATTTCACAGAATTGGATAGATGTGCACACTGAGAGGAAGACTCAACACCGGCACCACTGACCACCATTGCCAGAATCAACTAAGTGTACTTCTTTGGTCATACTAAATTTGTGAATTCAGCTGTGGTGTCCCATACCCAACAAAGACGGCTTGGCAACATTGGCTGGCCAAACGTTCCAAGTTCTCGCAGACACAGAGCTATTTATCATTAGTATGCAATGAGTGCTCTCGTTTTTTAGATCACCACATCCAGCCCTGACCACAGCACGGACCACTATCTAAACATATGCTCACAGGGACACACCTCTTTTATTGAGAAGCTTCACAGCAACAGTCTCCATTGCCACCAGGCCCACTATGGCATATATATGGGACAGCTGCAGGAGCTCCTCAGAACACTGCCTGGAACAAAAGAAGGACTGCCCTGCTGGACCTTTGGACAGCACCACAGAAGGCTGGCACTCAAAGGGACAACACCTGCTGCACTCTCAAGGCTCTACAAAGAAAGGACTGTGCCTTACTCAAAGCAAAAGGAGTGTACTCCCTCATCAGAAACAAGTACAACAGAGCTGGAAGAAGTCACCTGCAAATCCAAAGAGAGGACCACCCCAGCTGACCATTTGCAATTGGATGTTTCCTGGACTGTGCAGCTGCATTGTGGAAATTGAGCCCTAGCCACTAAGAGGCAATCCAGTGTTACTGAACACTTGGCTGGAGCTACTGGACCCTTATTTTCCCCGCAGGAAATCAGAAACAACCAGATCTCAAAGTTTGGAAACTTCCTGAAAACGTTTGCAGAAAAGCTCTAGGAGAAGACCAGCTTGACGTCGAGATTCAAGTTGCCATCATTGAATCGCAAATCGGCTTGATCGCACTGGTTTGTCCTTCTGAAAGCTCCAGAGCTCCCTGCAATCGACGTCAAGAACAAAGACTTCCAGAGACTCACCGAGGCATCGCTCTGCAGTAGGCCGCCATAGTCAAATCGAATCCGAGAAGCCCGAGGACCCACCGACGAGCCCATTGACGAGACAAAAGCTCCAAGAAAAAGACTAAGTACGAAGGTAAACGTTTGACGGCGACCTAGCCATTGCGGTCAACCTAAATCTTTGACTTTGTCCCGGCCCAGCACGAACAGATAGCCGAGAGTGGCGCTTTAAGCTTTCTGGCATTGGAGGGCACAAATTTAGATTTAATCTTTAAAAATTCATATCTCCGGTTCCCTACATTGGATTTTTGTCGTTTTGATATTGTTTTAGAGATACAAATATTCTCTATTTCTATAAAGTGGTGTTGGATTTTTATTTTGTTGTGACTTTTACTTATTTACTGTTTTGGTGATATTAAATGCTTCATACTTACCTGTCGCCTAAGTAAAGCCTGACTGCTCATTTGCCAAGCTCTTGGTAGGATTAATTTATTGAGACTTGACTGAACCTATTAGTGATTGTCGTATTATTACTAGCTGAAGGTGAATACCTCCACCTACTAATAATCCACTTTCCTACATATGGTGCACAATGGTGGGATCCAGAACTTGTCTTTAGTAACAGCATTCAGTATCTAGGTTGGGCAATTAGAAATCCTCTTAATAGACCTAGTGCAAAAAAAAAATTAGATTTTTATTTGGCCTAATATTGATTGATTAATTTTTTTTGTTTTATTCTAAATTACTCTGACCTCAGTTTTGCCAAAAGTTTTTGTGACCCAAAACTAAGGGATACCATGGAGTTTAACCTACCTACCCTAACCACTCCCCCGGTAACAGAGTTTAGGGACCTGTGTAGGGGTAGGAGATTACAAGAACCCTCCAATTACAGGAAGGCAGTACTGATAAATGCCCCTACACCCTGGGCAGAGGCCCCACTAGAGGATCAGGCCTCTGATACAGAGGAGGCTCCAAATATAGGAGGATAGGGGATGAAGCCCCTTAGACCTCAGTGATGAGGAATATGAACACCTCTCCACATACACACAGTGACCAGGGCCCTGCCTAGAGCTAGTGGGGGAAGAGGATCCACCAAAGGAGAGCCAGGACTGTCCCTTAGGGAAAGAGAGCTTGAGGCACAGCTGGATTATTTACCCCTAGAAGAAGAGAAGATGGCCCTGGCCAAGAAGAAGTGGGCATGTGAAGAAAGGATAACCACAAGGGGTGGTAGAGAGGAAGATGGTGGCAGCAAAGAAGAGACCTGACTGCTAGTTTGCCAAGCTACCAAGGTTTGAGCAAAGATTAATTTATTTAGGCTTGACTAGACCCAATAGTGATTGTGGCATTATTAGTAGCTGAAGGTGAATACCCCCACCTACTAATAATCCACTTTCCCACACTTATTAAATGGAACAAGTTAACCAAATGTTATCCTATGTGAAAGGTAGGCCTTGCAGTAGTGAAAAATGAATTTAAGAGTTTTTCACTACCAGGACATGTAAAAGTTAAAAGTACATTGCAAACGTTTTAAACACACTGCACCTTGCGGCTGTTTAGGGCCTATCCTACAGGTGACCTATATGTATTAAAAAAGGAAGGTTTAGGCCTGTAAAAAGGTATATTTGCAAGGTAGAAATAGCAGTATAGAACTGCACACACAGGCTGCAATAGCAGGCAGGAGGCATGTCTAAAGGGCTACTTAAGTGGGTGGCACAATCAGTGCTGCAGGCCCATTAGTAGCATTTAATTTACAGGCCCTGGGACCGCTTTTTAGGGACTTACAAGTAAATTAAATATGCCAATTGGGGTATAAACCAACGTTATCATGTTTTAAGGAGTGAGCACATGCACTTGAGCACTGGTTAGCAGTGGTAAAGTGCACAGATTCCTACGGCCAGCAAAAACTAGATCAGCAAAAATAAGAGGAGGAAGACAACATTTTGGGGGATGACCACTCTAGACTGACAGGTCTAACATGTGTTTCCCCAGCAGAAAGAGGAGGAGAACTACCTAACCTCCTGGGAGTTCTTATCAAAAAGGCAGAAAAACTTGGAGGGACCATCAGCATTGTCATGGTCTAACCCAGGACGGTATTCCACCATAAAGTCCATTCCCTGTAGGGAGATCAACCACCTCAGCAATTTGAAATTCCCCCCCCCCCTCATCTTCATCAACCATCTGAGGGGCATGTGGTCTGTCTGAACCCAAAAGTGAGCCCCAGAAAGATATGCTCTTAACTTCTTCAGTGCCCAGACCATAGCAAAGGCTTCTCTCTCGATAGCACGCTACCTGTGTACTTATAAGTAAATTAAATGTGGCAATTGGATGTAAAGTGCACAAAGTCCTAAGACCAACAGTAAGGCAAAACATTTGGGGGAAGACCAACATAAGGCTGATAGGTCTAGCAGTAGTACTGATCATATCATAAAAAAATCAATAGAGATTATGCAATTTCTCCACATTAGCCATGAAATAAGAGCCATTGCAGCAAGAACCCTCTGACACAAAAGAAATAACATTAGTATTGGACCTGGCCCGTTTTGAAGGGTCTAATCAAGACATTTGCCTTCTGTTGCTGAACCCACTTTTGTTGGCATTTGCTAACCAGTGCTAAAGTGCCTATGCTCTCTTCGTAAAGCATAGTACAACTGGTATCTACCTGACTGGTACATTTAATTTACCTTAAGTCCCTAGTAAATGCGACTACATGTACACAGGGCCTGGAAATTAAATACTACTAGTGGGCCTGAGCAGTCATTTTGCCACCCTTCTAAAGTAGCCTTTTAAAACATGAGGACTTCCAATGTAGCCTGTAGTGTGGTTTTAAACTGCTATTTTGACCTGGCAAAACAAACCTTTTGCCAGGCCTAAACCTTCCTTTTTAATATTTATAAGACACCCTAAAGTAGGCCCTGGAGGATCATAGAGACGCGTGCGTCATATTTAAAAAGTAGGACATGTGTAAATAAGTTTTACATGTCCTGGCAGGGAAAACTTCTAATGTCGTTTTTTATTGTTGCAAGACCTATCTCTTACATTGATTAACACTGAGATTGCTTTATTACATTTAACCCGTTCGGTGCTTGCGTCGGCCAATGGCCGACGCAAGCACTACCTCCCTGGTGCTGCGCACGTCCGATGGCCATCACAGCCCCGCCCGCTCTTTAATTCTCCCACACCGCGGGAGAATTTGCGGCGCGGTTAAGGGGTTAATGGGTGATACCTGTGGACTGGGAGCAGGTAGATATATGCTGTTTACACTAAAATGAATTGCAATTTAAACCCCTCTTTAATGGTAAAGTCTGATTTTAAGTCACAATTTTGAAAATACCACATTTTCTTGTCCTAACCATATGTGCCTTCAGCCAGTATCCAGGGTCACATGACTGTGAATGGCTCTGCTGTTGGGGTTTGTGTATTCTTTCAGATGGTGAGACGAAAGGGAATTAGGTGTGAACAGGATGGGCCATCCTGTCAGGAAGATTGGGAGGCAGAGCTGTACCCAGCCCCACTTACATTTCAAAGGGCCTTACCTCCTGCACACACAAAGGAACCTGGCACTATACTTTTGTCACCCCAGACTTCTTGGAGCATTGACAGGGGAAGGGAAGAACTTTCCAGAAACAGGTGTGGGGGGCAGTATAAAGAATCCCCCCAGTTCAAAGACTGGCACCAGGTATAAATATTGGACCTCCAGAGTCACTCATCAGTGCACCCCTGGATCTGTGGACATTACAGAAGAAGGGTTGCCTTTCTTCTTGAGGACTTCCCAGCTGCTTGAGGTCTGACTCACTCCCCAGGGGACTGCCCTGCTGCTACCAGAGGACTGCCCTCCTGCTTGTGGACTGCCTTGAGCCCCAGAGGGATGCCTTGCTGCTTAAGGACTGCCCTGCTCTCTGAGAAGTAAGACTAGACCTGTTCCCTTCATCCCGGGCTAACCTGAGAGACTTCAAGGGTCAGTTGGCTGACCTCCTGTCTGAGCTACATGGACACAACAAGCTCTAGAGGCCTCCTTGCAACTGCCCAGCTGACCTGATGCACTGGACCCCATGGACCTGCAACTGGACCCCCCTAAGCCCTGCTGGCATCTGCTCGAGTGAGTTCCTAATCTCCAAGAGGTGCCTCTCCAGGTCCTGGACTGTTGTGTGTCATCAGTTGAGCTCCTCCTGTGAAGAAAGGTGAAATCCTGACATTATGGGCTCTTCACAACCAAGAACGGGCCCATTCGTGCCCCAACTCTGCCACCCGCAATGACCACCAATGCGAAGCTCCAGTGAGCCTGACTCTTCACAGTACAGTGACTGCCAGCGACGACTGGCAATGTAAGATCTGCACTTTGCGCTACAGCAATGACATCAAGCGGTGACCACCAATGCGAAGCTCCAGCAACGACTGTCCACGGCATCCGATCGGATCTTCTTGCTACAGCAACAATAGTCTGCGCCGCCCGGCCTATTTTTCGCGCTACAGAGATAACCATCCACAAAGCTCTCCCTGCTCCTCGCGGCCTCCGCCACTGCAAATGGAACTATTCATGCTGGACTTTGAGAAGGTATCTTTTTCAGCAGGACTAACTGGGTCTCTGGGTCCCTGTGTCCCTATGTCAGTCCCCCACTCTAATTGCAGTCGGCTCTATACCTATGTAAAGCTTTGAAATTGCATATCTCCAGTTCTACTCAGTTGAATTTTGTCATTTTGGTATCATGATATTTATTAAAACATAATCTATTGTTCTAAATTGGTTTGGGATTTTTTTCTTGTGTTATGTTTGTTCTTTATCACTATTTGTGTGCTGCATAAATACTTAAACAAATTGTCTCTAAGTTAAGCCTGACTGCTTTTGTGCCATGCTTCCAGAGGGCTAAGTACAGGTCAATTTAGTGACTTTTGTGGTTCACTCTGACAAGGATTGTGGTTGTTGCTTCTGGAGAGTTTACCTTCACCCCCTCAACCAATAACCCAATGTCCTACAAGGAATCTGATAACCTCGCAGCTATGGCACACTATAGAGGGTTGCCAGATCTGGCATGCTCACCTTATACCTGGGATTCCCCCTGTATGCAAAGAATGCCCACAAGAATGTGGCACTTCACATGTGATAGATGAGTATACTATGTCAGGAGTGATGATAGATAGCAGAGGCGGCTGTCAGATGCAGAGGATACTCACCAGAAGTCAGTAGTGGCCTCCATATGCTAGAGCTGACCCCCAGATGGCAGCAATTGTCACTAGACACCAGGGGTACTGTGCCCCAATATGTATGTCAAAGATATCCACCTTGTGCCAGGGATGTTCACTAGCATCCAGGAACCTCTACCATAATTCACGTGACTATGAGAAATCAATTTTTCCTATACACTAAAGCGGGGATTCTCATCACATGCCAGGGGTAGAGAATTTCTCATGTAAATGCCCCACGCAGACAGGCAGAAACACACACACAGATGTATATGCACACACACACACACAGAAAACATTAGTTGCTCAGACAAACACACAAATGAATACAGGGACACACACACATAAGCATACTCCTGCCCCATACAGCTCTCACCTCTGTAACAGCTTGCTGTTGTCTTCCCTGTGGTTGGAAGATCTGTGCATCGTAACACAGGTTCTGGAGAGATGGAGGTATGTGAGAAGGGCTTGTTTGGCCACATGGTGCAGAGTCACACAGCTTGCCTCAGCTCACAAAAGAGAAAGATGCTTCTTGAGCTTAGTAACCAGCACAGCACCAGAACCCAGGTACATTTAGGGCTATCACCAAACCCTGTACAGGCATGGCCCAGGATACAAGCTAAGTGTAATGAGGGTAGTGAAGATGGGGCAGGTATTAGCCCCTTAACTGCTGGGCCTTTTCCCCCCCAGTGCTGAGCCCTTTTTTGGCTATTTGGGGTAGTTCGCGCTTAGGCCTCTGTAACTTTTTGACCACATAAGGTATCCACGCCAAATTTGCGTCCTTTTCTTCCAACATCATGGGAATTCTAAAGGTACCCAGGGTTTGTGGATTCTCCTGGAGGGGACCCTGAAATTAGCCAAAATACAGCTAACTTTTTTTTTTTTTTTAAATGGGAAAAAAGTGCTGCAAATGAAAGCATCTGGTTTTTTCCCTGCAAATGGTATCAACAAAGGGTTTGTGGGGCTGAAATCACAATTTTCCCAGCTTTTAGGGACTGACAGACTTTTGTCAGAAAAGCAGCATTTTTTACACAGTTTTGGCTTTTTACTGGGATATAGCATATTTTTGCTATTTTTTGTGCTTTCAACCTTCTTCCAGTTAATGGTAGAAATGTGTATGAACGAAATAATGAATCCTGGAAAGCTATACATTTTAGAAAAGTAGACAACATTCTGAATTCAGCAAGGGGTCATTTGTGTAGATCCTTCAAGGTTTCTTTATAGAAACTAACAGTTGAATATAGGAAACATTTTAAATTATTTGAAAAAAACAGCCATTTGTGCCAACGTTTTCACCTGTAACTTCTTCTAATTTTGGCAGCTGTTTGAAAGCAATATACCGTTACATCCGCAGGACCTTTCTGGTTGTGGGGATATATAGGACTTGTAGGTTCACCAAGAACACGACGAACCCAGAGCCAATAACTGAGCAGAGTCTTGGTAAATAGCAATTAATTTAGGAAAATATATACATGGAAAAATCGGTATTAAAGACACCTATGTATTTCTGAAATTGGAACAAAATATAGAGTTTAGAAACAGTAGATATTTGCACATTTCCGAAATTGTGAGTACCCATACTAGCATGAGAATTATAGGTCATTTTTCAAAATGAGTTCTTTTTTACACATTGTCTTTCATTTGGAAGGCAGAAATGCATCAAAAGTCAATAGGTAATAACAGTTGCTCTACAATTCTGTGTTACCCTAAGTCTCCCGATAAAAATGGTACCTCACTTGTGTGGGTAGGCCTAGTGTCCGCGACAGGAAACGGCCCAAAACGCAACGTGGACACACCACATCTTCACTGTGAAAACTGACCCTTTTTTTGCAAAGTGCCTAGCTGTAGATTTTGAACCCTAGCTCTGCCGGCACCTAGGGAAACCTAGCAAACCTATACATTTTTGAAAACTAGACACCCACGGGAATCCAGGATGGGGTGACTTGACTAGCTCTCACCAGGTTCTGTTACCCAGAATCCCTGGCAAACCTAAACATTTGTCAAAAAAACACATTTTCCTCACATTTCTGTGGTGGAAAGTTCTGGAATCTGCATGGATCCACAAAATTCCACCCACCCGCGTTTCCCAAAGTCTTCCGAGAAAAATGGTACCACACTTGTGTGGGAAGGCCTAGTGCCCGCGACAGGAAACGGCCCAAAACGCAATGTGGACACACCACATTTTCACAGTGAAAACTGACCTTTTTTTTGCAAAGTGCCTTGCTGTAGATTTTGAACCCTAGCTCTGCCGTCACCTAGGGAAACCTATCAAACCTATACATTTTTGAAAACTAGACACCCAGGGGAATCCAGGATGGGGTGACTTGACTGGCTCTCACCAGGTTCTGTTACCCAGAATCCCTTGCAAACCTAAAAATGTGTTTAAAAAAACACATTTTCCTCACATTTCTGTGGTGGGAAGTTCTGGAATCTGCGTGGATCCACAAAATTCCACCCTCCCGCGTTCCCCAAAGTCTTCCGAGAAAAATGGTACCTCACTTGTGTGGGTAGGCCTAGTGCCCTTGACAGGAAACGGCCCAAAACGCAACGTGGACACACCACATTTTCACAGTGAAAACGGACCCTTTTTTTGCAAAGTGCCTAGCTGTAGATTTTGAACCCTAGCTCTGCCGGCACTTAGGAAAACCTAGCAAACCTATACATTTTTGAAAAATAGACACCCAGGGGAATCCAGGATGGGGTGACTTCACTGGCTCTCACCAGGTTCTGTTACCCAGAATTTCTTGCAAACCTAAAACTTTGTAAAAAAAACACATTTTCCTCACATTTCTGTGGTGGAGAGTTCTGGAATCTGCGTGGATCCACAAAATTCCACACACCCCGCGTTCCCCAAAGTCTTCCGAGAAAAATGGTACCTCACTTGTGTGGGTAGGCCTAGTGCCCGCGACAGGAAACGGCGCAAAACGCAACATGGACACACCACATTTTCACAGTGAAACTGGACCCTTTTTTTGCAAAGTGCCTAGCTGTAGATTTTTAACCCTAGCTCTGCCGGCACCTAGGGAAACCTAGCAAACCTATAAATTTTTGAAAACTAGACACCCAGGGGAATCGAGGATGGGGTGACTTGACTGGCTCTCACCAGGTTCTGTTACCCAGAATCCCTTGCAAACCTAAACATTTGTCAAAAAAACCACATTTTCCTCACATTTCTGTGGTGGAAAGTTCTGGAATCTGCGTGGATCCACCAAATTCCACCCACCCTGCGTTCCCCAAAGTCTTCCGAGAAAAATGGTACCTCACTTGTGTGGGTAGGCCTAGTGCCCGTGACAGGAAACGGCCCAAAATGCAACGTGGACACACCACATTTTCACAGTGAAAACTGACCCTTTTTTTGCAAAGTGCTTAGCTTTAGATTTTGAACCCTAGCTCTGCCGGAACCTAGGGAAACCTTGCAAACCTATACATTTTTGAAAACTAGACACCCAGGGGAATCCAGGATGGGTGACTTGTCTGGCTCTCACCAGGTTCTGTTACCCAGAATCCCCGGCAAACCTCAAAATCTGTCAAAAAAACAAATTTTCCGCACATTTCTGTGGTGGAAAGTTCTGGAATCTGCGTGGATCCATATAATTCCACCCACCCCGCATTCTCCAAAGTCTTCAGAGAAAAATGGTACCTCACTTGTGTGGGTAGGCCTAGTGCCCGCGACAGGAAACGGCCCAAAACGCAACATGGACACACTGAAAACGGACCCTTTTTTTGCAAAGTGCCTAGCTGTAGATTTTGAACCCTAGCTCTGCCGGCACCTAGGTAAACCTAGCAAACCTATACATTTTTGAAAACTAGACACCCAGGGGAATCGAGGATGGGTGACTTGACTGGCTCTCACCAGGTTCTGTTACCCAGAATCCCTTGCAAACCTAAACATTTGTCAAATAAACCACATTTTCCGTACATTTCTGTGGTAGGAAGTTCTAGAATCTGCGTAGATCCACAAAATTCTACCCACCCCGCATTCCCCAAAGTCTTCCGAGAAAAATGGTACCTCACTTGTATGGGTGGGTCACGTACCCGCAAAAGGCAAGGGCCCAAAACGTATTGAGAAGACATCAAAATTGCCTGTCACAAAATAACCTGGTTTTGCAAGGGGGGTCACCTGGGTTTTTGGCCCCGTGCTCGGCGGCCAGCTAGTGAAACCTACCAAACCCACACATTTCTGAAAACTAGACACCTGGAGGATTCTAGGGAGGTATGGCTTGCGTGTATCCCCCAACGTTTTTTTACCCAGAATCCCCTGCAGACCTTAAATTTAGCTGAAAAAATCACTTTTTCCACACATTTTTGTGTGGGAAAGTTGTGGGATCACCAGGCTGTCACAAATTTCCTCCCACACAGCGTTCCCCCAGGTCTCCTGATGAAAATGGTGCCTCACTCGTGTGGGAGGCCCAAGTACCCGCGACAGGCAAGGGCCCAAAACGTATTGAGGAGACATCAAAATTGCCAATCACAAAACAACCTGGTTTTGCAAGGGGGGTCACCTGGGTTTTTGGCCCCGTGCTCGGTGGCCAGCTAGGGAAACCTACCAAACCCACACATTTCTGAAAACTAGACACCTGGAGGATTCCAGGGAGGTATGGCTTGTGTGGATCCCCCAACGTTTTCTTACCCAGAATCCCCTGCAAACCTCAAATTTAGCTAAAAAAAATCACTTTTTCCACACATTTTTGTGTGGGAAAGTTGTGGGATCATTGGGCTGACACAAATTTCCTACCACCCAGCGTTCCCCCAGGTCTCCCGATAAAAATGGTGCCTCACTCGTGTGGGAGGCCCAAGTACCCGCGACAGGAAAGGGCCCAAATCGTATTGAGGAGACATCAAACTTGCCTATCACAAAACACCCTGGTTTTGCAAGGGGGGTCACCTGGGTTTTTGGCCCCGTGCTCGGCGGCCAGCTAGGGAAACCTACCAAACCCACACATTTTTGAAAACTAGACACCTGGAGGATTCCGGGGAGGTATGGCTTGTGTGGATCCCCCAACGTTTTCTTGCCCAGAATCCCCTGCAAACCTCAAATTTAGCTAAAAAAATCACTTTTTCCACACATTTTTGTGTGGGAAAGTTGTGGGATCACTGGGCTGACACAAATTTCCTACCACCCAGCGTTCCCCCAGGTCTCCCGATAAAAATGGTGCCTCACTCGTGTGGGAGGCCCAAGTACCCGCGACAGGCAAGGGCCCAAAACGTATTGAGGAGACATCAAAATTGCCTATCACAAAACAACCTGGTTTTGCAAGGGGGGTCACCTGGGATTTTGGCCCCGTGCTCGGCGGCCAGCTAGGGAAACCTACCAACCCACACATTTCTGAAAACTAGACACCTGGAGGATTCCAGGGAGGTATGGCTTGCATGGATCCCCCAACGTTTTCTTACCCAGAATCCCCTGCAAACCTCAAATGTAGCTGAAAAAATCACTTTTTCCACACATTTTTGTGTGGGAAAGTTGTGGGATCACCGGGCTGACACAAATTTCCTACCACCCTGCGTTCCCCCAGGTCTCCCGATAAAAATGGCACCTCACTCGTGTGGGAGGCCCAAGTACCCGTGACAGGCAAGGGCCCAAAACATATTGAGGAGACATCAAAATTGCCTATCACAAAACAACCTGGTTTTGCAAGGGGGGTCAACTGGGTTTTTGGCCCCGTGCTCGGTGGCCAGCTAGGGAAACCTACCAAACCCACACATTTCTGGAAACTAGACACCTGGAGGATTCCCGGGAGGTATGGCTTGCGTGGATCCCCCAACGTTTTCTTACACAGAATCCCCTGCACACCTCAAATTTAGCTGAAAAAATCACTTTTTCCACACATTTTTGTGTGGGAAAGTTGTGGGATCATTGGGCTGACACAAATTTCCTACCACCCAGCGTTCCCCCAGGTCTCCCGAAAAAAATGGTTCCTCACTCGTGTGGGAGGCCCAAGTACCCGCGACAGGCAAGGGCCCAAAACGTATTGAGGAGACATCAAAATAGCCTATCACAAAACAACCTGGTTTTGCAAGGGGGGTCACCTGGGTTTTTGGCCCCGTGCTCGGCGGCCAGCTAGGGAAGCCTACCAAACAAACACACATTTCTGAAAACTAGACACCTGGAGGATTCCAGGGAGGTATGGCTTGCATGGATCCCCCAACGTTTTCTTACCCAGAATCCCCTGCAAACCTCAAATTTAGCTGAAAAAAATCACTTTTTCCACACATTTTTGTGTGGGAAAGTTGTGGGATCACCGGGCTGACGCAAATTTCCTACCACACAGCGTTCACCCAGGTCTATCGATAAAAATGGTGCCTCACTCGTGTGGGAGGCCCAAGTACCCGCGACAGGCAAGGGCCCAATACGTATTGAGGAGACATCAAAATTGTCTATCACAAAACAACCTGGTTTTGCAAGGGGGGTCAACTGGGTTTTTGGCCCCATGCTCGGCGGCCAGCTAGGGAAACCTACCAAACCGACACATTTCTGAAAACTATACACCTGGAGGATTCCAGGGAGGTATGGCTTGCGTGGATCCCCCAAAGTTTTCTTACCCAGAATACCCTGCAAACCTCAAATTTGCTGAAATAATCACATTTTCCACACATTTTTGCGTGGGAAAGTTGTGGGATCACCGGGCTGACACAAATTTCCTACCACCCAGCATTCCCCCAGGTCTTCCTATAAAAATGGTGCCTCACTCGTGTGGGAGGCCCAAGTTCCCGCGACAGGCAAGGGCCCAAAACATATTGAGGAGACATCAAAATTGCCTATCACAAAACAACCTGGTTTTGCAAGGGGGGTCACCTGCGTTTTTGGCCCCGTGCTCGGCGGCCAGCTAGGGAACCCTACCAAACCCACACATTTCTGAAAACAAGACACCCGGGGGATCCCAGGGATGTATGGCTTGCGTGGATCCCCCAATGTTTTCTTACCCAGAATCCCCTGCAAACCTCAAATTTAGCTGAAAAAAATCACTTTTCCAGACATTTTTGTGTGGGAAAGTTGTGGGATCACCGGGCTGACACAAATTTCCTACCACCCAGCGTTCCCCCAGGTCTCCCAATACAAATGGTGCCTCACTCGTGTGGGAGGCCCAAGTACCCGCGACAGGCAAGGGCCTAAAACGTATTGAGGAGACATCAAAATTGCCTATCACAAAACTTTTGGGTCATTGTACCCGATCAAGCTGACTGACGCGGCTTTTTCTGAATCTACACGCGGATCGCTGTCCCGCTTTTCCATTCCTCTACTGAGAAATACTCTCAGTGCATTGTCACTGTTAATCCACAAAGGGATTCTACAACGCTACGGCTGTGGCGTAAAACTAATTGAGCCCCTCTGGCCCACCTACATACCCCATTGGATTGACAGCCTATCCTCACATTGAGTACCCGTACGGGTCCTCATGTGAGTAAACCTTTTCCTCTTTTCTTCACGTGTGGCACATCATTTTCACAAGGCTGCGCAACCATATATTCAGATGTCCCTTCATCAATAGTCCTGAAGAGACCCCACATTGTTTTGAGGGTCGAAACGCCGTCGACAAACAGAAGAAGCGAACCATTTCCCCAGCACATATCATTGTATATAGTTGCTGTTCACATGGAATTATTTTGATAATGGTCGACTTGTACAAACTGTGGAAACCTTGTATTTAATATTCACATTGTCACTTAGGTTTAGGTTCCCTTTGTCACTTGGGACACTACGCACAAATGTTGTTTTGATGTATAATGTTTACTCCTAACTTTATTGTTTAAAAAATCCATAAAATATGCTACACTGGAATCGGTGTGTTAGTGGTTCCTTTGCGCTCTGCCATTATCTAACCCTCTATATCGCGATTGTGCTTATGTATCATAACCTCATAGTATATTATTCCACAGGAACCATTGTTTTTCCCATATACCTATTACCCTGGTTCCTTAGTGAGTAGGGTTCCCCTGTTCTTTCTTTATCCTACACGAGTGAGGCAAAATTTTTATCGGGAGACCTGGGGGAACGCTGGGTGGTAGGAAATTTGTGTCAGCCCGGTGATCCCACAACTTTCCCACACAAAAATGTGTGGAAAAAGTGATTTTTTTCAGCTAAATTTGAGGTTTGCAGGGGATTCTGGGTAAGAAAACGTTTGGGGGTCCACGCAAGCCACACCTCCATGGAATCCCCCTGGTGTCTAGTTTTCAGAAATGTGTGGGTTTGGTAGGGTTCCCTAGCTGGCCGCTGAGCACGGGGCCAAAAACCCAGGTGACCCCCCTTGCAAAACCAGGTTGTTTTGTGATAGGCAATTTGGATGTCTCCTCAATATGTTTTGGGCCCTTGCCTGTCTCGGGTACTTGGGCCTCCCACACGAGTGAGGCACCATTTTTATCGGGAGACGTGGGGGAACGCTGGGTGGTAGGAAATTTGTGTCAGCCCGGTGATCCCACAACTTTCCCACACAAAAATGTGTGGAAAAAGTGATTTATTTCAGCTAAATTTGAGGTTTGCAGGGGATTCTGGGTAAGAAAACGTTGGGGAATCCACGCAAGCCATACCTCCCTGAAATCCCCCGGGTGTCTAGTTTTCAGAAATGTGTGCGTTTGGTAGAGTTCCCTAGCTGGCCGCCGAGCACGGGGCCAAAAACCCAGGTGACCCCCCTTGCAAAATCAGGTTGTTTTGTGATAGGCAATTTTGATGTCTCCTCAATATGTTTTGGGCCCTTGCCTGTCGCGGGTACTTGGGCCTCCCACATGAGTGAGGCACCATTTTTATCGGGAGACCTGGGGAAACGCTGGGTGGTAGGAAATTTGTGTCAGCCCGGTGATCCCACAACTTTCCCACACAAAAATGTGTGCCAAAAGTGATTTTTTTCAGCTAAATTTGAGGTTTGCAGGGGATTCTGGGTAAGAAAAAGTTGGGGGATCCACGCAAGCCACACCTCCCTAGAATCCCCCGGGTGTCTAGTTTTCAGAAATGTGTGAGTTTGGTAGGGTTCCCTAGCTGGCCGCGAGCACGGGGCTAAAAACCCAGGTGACCCCCCTTGCAAAACCAGGTTGTTTTGTGATAGGCAATTTTGATGTCTCCTCAATATGTTTTGGGTCCTTGCCTGTCGCGGGTACTTGGGCCTCCAACATGAGTGAGGCACCATTTTTATCGGGAGACCTGAGGGAACGCTGGGTGGTAGGAAATTTGTGTCAGCCCGGTGATCCCACAACTTTCCCACACAAAAATATGTGGAAATAGTGATTTTTTCAGCTAAATTTGAGGTTTGCAGGGGATTCTGGGTAAGAAAATGATGGGGGATCCACGCAAGCCACACCTCCCTGGAATCCCCAGGGTGTCTAGTTTTCAGAAATGTGTGGGTTTGGTAGGGTTCCTTAGCTGGCCGCTGAGCACAGGGCCAAAAACCAAGGAGACCCCCTTGCAAAACCAGGTTGTTTTGTGATAGGCAATTTTGATGTCTCCTCAATATGTTTTGGGCCCTTGCCTGTCGCGGATACTTGGGCCTCCCACACGAGTGAGGCACCATTTTTATTGGGAGACCTGGGGGAATGCTGGGTGGTAGGAAATTTGTGTCAGCCCAGTGATCCCACAACTTTCCCACACAAAAATGTGTGGAAAAAGTGATTATTTCAGCTAAATTTGAGGTTTGCAGGGGAATCTGGGTAAGAAAACGTTGGGGGATCCACGCATGCCATAGCTCCCTGGAATCCCCCGGGTGCCTAGTTTTCATAAATGTGTGGGTTTGGTAGGTTTCACTAGCTGGCCGCCGAGCACGGGGCCAATATCCCAGGTGACCCCCCTTGCAAAACCAGGTTGTTTTGTGATAGGCAATTTTGATGTCTCCTCAATACGTTTTGGGCCCTTGCCTGTCGCGGGTACTTGGGCCTCCCACACGAGTGAGGCACCATTTTTATCGGGAGACCTGGGGGAACGCTGGGTGGTAGGAAATTTGTGTCAGCCCAGTGATCCCACAACTTTCCCACACAAAAATGTGTTGAAAAAGTGATTTTTTTCAGCTAAATTTGAGGTTTGCAGGGCATGTTGGGTAAAAACAAACAGTGAGAGCCACGCAAGTCATTCACCCTTGTACTTCCCCCTTTGTCTACTACTCAAAAATGTGAAGGTTTGCCTAGGTGACGACTGAGCTAGGGCACAAAGTCCCATGCTACCCATATTGACAAAAAAAAATCTTACAAAAGGCCATTACACCGCCACAAATATAAATCTAACACTAATTTGATAAAGCTAATCCACCACTTACACTGGTTGGTTTCAGCACCTCCAGAAACGCTGGCTTCAAAGCACAAATACTTATCAAAGTATATAAATATTGAAGCCAAGCCTTCTGAAGGGGAGCCATAAAGCCACTTCACGGCACCAACCACTTTATGGTCCATTCACACGCCATTCCCACACCACACACAAGACTTCCATACCGCCAGCCACGGGCCAAACAACCAGATCACTTGCACTCACACAAACATACCGCCGCCATGCAAGGGCCCATCACATTCATATGCCACAAGACATAATGAGTTTGACTACATTTTACCACCTGTCAAGTCTCCACCTCCTTCTTCCTGAACGTTACCGAACGGATGCAGAGTGAACCTTTACTAATGGCTTCCATGACAGCCACATGAGGCTCAGGAAGACATGTCTTTCATGCACCTTTAGCGCACTCACTATGCTAAATCCAACTCCTTCCAGTTTGTGGATGCAAGTTGGGGGGTGCCCGAGCATGCCGCAAAGTCATTCCTTGAGCTGAGCAAGCATATCTACCTTTGAAACTAAGGCAAACATGCTGGAAATTTTCAAAAGATAACATCATAAACTATGAAGAACGGATGAATGTGAAACTCGGGTAGTCCATGACAACGTAGCATATGTCCAATCCACGGTTATGTGCAGTGACTGTAATGCACTTATCATACAGCAAACTGACCATCTACTAAGTTCTAATGGAGGATGAACTTGGCAAGCAGCATTGACCCTTAAGTACTATACTAAATTCAGTGCGAGAGTGGCAGCAATGGATTTGAATCCATGGGTGAAGATGAAGTCATGACGTGTATCTATACTACCTTTACTATCTGCCTTCTACCTTTGCAATATTCCTCGGAAAGCACACCTACCATAAGCTGTTCTAACCCGTTCGCGTGTCTGTCCTCATCAGAGTCCTGACTAATCCTGTCTAATTGTCAAGAGACCCTATACTAATGCCTTCCATCTCTAGCTACTTGAAGCATGAGAAAACATTACTGTCACGTGCTGCCAATGCTCTCACTGTGCTAAATCCAACTCCTTCCAGTTTGTGGATGCAAGTTCGGGGGTGCCCGAGTATGCTGCAAAGTCTTTCCACGAGCTGAGCAAGCATATCTACCTTTGAAACTAAGGCAAACATGCTGGAAATTTTCAAAAGCTTTCTAAAGCGAACACCATAAACTATGAAGAACGGTTGAATGTGAAACACGGGTACTCCGTGACAACGTGGCGTATGTTCTGTCCACCAGTATGTGCAGCGTGGGGACTATAATGCACTTGTCAATTGGCGAACAGCACAACTACCACGTTCTCAAAGCAGATAAAGGTGTTGAGAAGTCCATGATTTCCTGAAGTAGAGGAAAAAATATTCTGCAGCTGCTTGCGTAGTGAAGGAGTGGCCCACAGACAGTAGGTATCCATTCACCCCAATTGAAAGGTTTACCTATTGGCAGCTCCACCTCAGTCAATTTCCCAGTATTTTGCTTTAGTGTGATACAACATAAAGCAAGTAGGAAAACAGAAGGCAGGCTTACTTGGGCACTGGGGACAGTAAACACGAGTCTCCTGCCTCTTTCCCTGCATCGAGCACATTTTACAATGACGACATGTTCGCTCCTTTTTGGGTGTTGCAGGAATTTTATCAGCAAAGTGTAGCTCCTGCAGCCTTGCCACGTCCTCCAGAACACATGAAGTGGAGGCTGCTGCTTCTGTAGCAGTGAGACTTTCAATCACAGACAACTGAAAGTCAAGGAAAGACATGAGTCTTCCTGTGGTGGTCTGACGATAAACAACATACGCATTGTATGTTGCCATCTGAATCAGGTGAGTAAACAGTTTCTTATACCAAGTGCGAGTTTTACGACTCGCATTGTATGGCTGAAGAACCTGGTCGTTCTTGTCCACTCCGCCCATGTATTTGTTGTAATCAAATATACAGGTGGGCTTGTGGACTTCGGCCATCTGACTCCAAACCATTACAGGGGAAGTGCTCTCAGCATGAATTGTAGTGAGCACGTACATGTCACGCCTATCTGAGAACTTGACTGCAAGCAGTTCGTTGGAACGCAACGCATTGCTCTGGGATTTCTGGAGCTTCTTGCAAACAAGCTCCTGCGGGAATCCTTTGCGGCGACAACGAATTGTACCGCAAGCCACGGTGCCAGCTTTGTAAAGCTCACTGAACAGCTCTACTCCTGTATAGAAATTGTCCACATAAAGGTTATAACCTTTGTGAAGAAGTGGCTGGACAAGCTCCCATACGATCTTTCCTGTGACCCCTAGCATGGGAGGGCAACCTACAGGGTTAAGAGTTGTGTCCTTCCCTGTATACACTCTCAAGCTGTACACATAGCCAGTCGAGCTCTCACACAGCATATACAGCTTGATGCCATAGCGAGCGCGTCTGCTCGGAATGTACTGCCTAAACAGCAGCCGCCCTTTATACAAGATCAAGGACTCATCAATGGCTATATTCTTTCCAGGAGTATAAACCTCTGGAAACCTGGCAGACAAATGTTCCACGACAGGCCGAATTTTGAACAACCTGTCATGGTCTGGATGGTCCCGGGGCAATGCAGCAGAATTGTCATTGAAATGCAGCATGCGCTGCAATAGCAAAAAACGATCTCTGCTCATGTATGGTGCGAAGATGGGGGTTAACCAAACCGTGCGAGTAGACCAGTAGGATAGCAAGGTTGGTTTATGCACTACCCCCATTTTAAGCGTGAGGCCCAAAAATATATTCAACTCCCTAAAGAAGTGGGAGTCAACTTGCGCGCCCTAGAATGAGGCCCAAGAGTGCCTCCTTGCTCCCTCAGAAATTGTTCGGCACGCAAATTTGTTTGCTGCACAATTTCGTCAAGGAAGTCAACATCCAAAAAGAGATGGACGTAGTCAATTGGCAAAAAATTAGCCGTATCGACATTACATCCAGCGTCACCAATGAAAGGCGGAATTTGAGGCTGAACTAAATTGGGAGGCTGCCAAGACAGCACTCCGTCTGTGCTTGCGGCCGCACGTGCCTGCGCTCTGGGTTGCTCTAACCTGTTACTGGTGTCCTGCTGCACAGACTGTGCTGGCAAAGGGACAGCACGACTGACATCGTCTCCTTCAGAATCGCTGGAAGATGAGTCGTCGGATGGAACTGCGCCGACTGAAAAATCACTCCCAGATTCGGCTCCATTGTCCTCTCCCTCAGATGCTGTCTCAGTATCTGCTGTCTCAGTCTCTGATCCTGCCTCAGAGCTGGACTCCAGAACCAGACTTAGGGCCTGGGCATCATTCATCCAACGATATGCCATCTCTGCTAGTGCCTAAAACTATCCTTTTAAAACACTATCCTACGTAGAAGGCAGATAGGTTGTTGGTTTCAAAGTGTAGGTGGGTGTGTGCGTGAGTGAAGTGTTTAACAGTCAATAATGACGAAGTCACCTTACCTTTGCGAAATCCGTATGCTCTCCAAAAAGACTAAGAAAGAGAGAAAAAAGACACAGTATTACTTTACCTTGCCACATACCCATCATGGCAGCCTTTTAGCGCTGGTGGAGGCCAGTGCGACCATCATTTTGGCGCCAAGATGCCTACGGGTGAACGTGTGCTTTACAATTGCACACTATGACCTCCTTTGATTCCCTCACTACCATCCTTGCAAACGTGCCCCTCATCTCTCCATAGCCCCTCTCTCACATACATTTCATCTGTTTCAAAGTGTTTCTACTGCGTGGCTTTACTTATCCTCTTAGCTATCCACATAATACAGATCTGTTCTTTCCAGCATACCCTTTGCATTACTTTTTGGCGTCAAAACTTCCACTAGACAAAAGTCAGATATCTCTATCTAGCAGGAAATCTTTTTGTACTCTGCAGCAGTACCACACTTTACTGCCTTTCATGTTACTTCAAAGAGACTCATTATAGTTCTTTCACAGTCTCATATTTTCAGCACTGAGAAATCTCTCTGTAAATATATATGCCACCTGGAAGGCCAATTATATCTGCCCGTAAAAGTTTACTCGAAAATGTTTCCAAATACAAAGATTATTTTCTACAGGAGCATGTCCAAAATTTGGTTTCGTACATTAAGGACACGAGTGACTTTTTAATGAAACTGATGAATTGTCCTTGGCAGGCAGATTATTTGTTAATTACACTGGATGTGACATCTTTATATACATCCATAAATCACAGAGATGGATTAAGGGCCCTAGAGTACTATCTGGCTAGAAGAGGACAAGAATATGCCCATCACAATCTCATGCTTTTAAACATGGTAGATTTTTGTTTACACAACAACTATTTTTTGTTCCAAAATAACCTGTACCAGCAGCTACGAGGAGTAGCTATGGGGGCCAGCTTCTCCCCCAGCTATGCTTGTCTCCACATGGGCTGGTGGGAGGAGTGGTCCTCCTCAAAGAATACACATCGGTGATCAAAACAAATATCAGGGCATGGTGGAGATACATCGATGACCTCTTTGTAATTTGGAAGGGCACAATCAGTGAGGCAGAAGAGTTCATCGAGAATCTCAACACCAATCAACTAAATTTACATTTTACAGCAGATATTAGCCCTGATACTATTAATTTTTTAGATGTACAGGTGTTTGTGAGAAACGACAAATTGGAAACAAAGTTACACAGAAAATCCACGGCCGGCAATGCAGTACTGCATGCGGGCAGCGCACACCCAAAACATCTCATCCGCAGTATTCCTTACGGTGAGATGCTAAGGTTAAGACGCATCTGTAGTTGTGACAGTGATTTGATCACAGCACAAGAGAGTAGCAAAATGAGATTCAAAGAAAGAGGCTATTCTACTATCTGTATAGACAAAGCAATTGAAAAGAGTAGGTCTAGAACCAGAGAAAGTTTACTGTGTAAACCTCAAGTAAAACTTGCAACACCAACAGAGGGTTCCAAAAAACAAGAGGAAGACAAGGCGTTTAGATTTATTTTCAAATTTAACAAACAGGAGAACCAGGTGAGGAAGCTCATAATGAAAAATTGGCCTTTAGTCTTAAGCGACCCCATGATTGGCCATTTACTCCCTAAAAACCGGCCATCACATATAGTAGGGCCAAATCGATGAAAGACATTCTGGTGCAAAATGACCCTAGCGGTCCCAGCCCCAATTCTTGGCTATCCCAAAGAAAGGGGTTTTATAAATGTAAAGTGTGCAAAGCGTGTCAGTTTGGCAGCAATAAAACCACTTACACGACCCCTTTCAGCAATCAAGAATGCCCTATCAAGTTATCTCTCAATTGCAAATCTGAGTATGTGGTCTATGTGCTGGAGTGCCCTTGCGGTCTAAGATACATCGGCAGTACAATACTGCAAGGACACAAAAGGGTGCTCCAGCACATTAGAGCGATAAAAAATCAGGACCAGAATTATCCGGTTGCTAGACATTTCAGTGAGGTACATAGAGCAGACCCTAGTGGTCTGAAATATTTCCTAATAGTTGCGGTCCCACCAAAGAAAAGAGGTGGTGACAGGGAAAGACAGCTCAGACTACTAGAGGCCCAATATATTATCAACCTCGATACCAAACAACCCAGAGGCCTGAATGCCACTGAAGAGTTACATACCTGTCTGTAACAAATAGAGCTTATGGGACATTGATTAAACTGAATTAACAACACAAATCATGCCTACAGGCCCGTGTCATTCAAACTTGTAAATATATTGTGTTAATATCAATAATTCCTTTTCTATATGCTGCCACTGCAAATCATAAATTTAAATTTGAGTTTTACACATAGGGTTAGGTAGTTTTTTTAACACAAAATGTTAGCGTTTTTACCACAGGTTTTAGCACTCCCTTTTTTTGTAATAGCACTAGCACTTTAAGCATCAAGTTTAGAAGGTAGTCGGCAGACCCATTACACAATACTTACGGAATCCGCCCACAAAAAACGGTTTGATCCCCAAGAAATATTATTGTTCAACAGGGAACTGAAATGAGGCATTTATGCCGGGATTCAATAGACTACGGTTTTAATAACTACCTACCTCAATTTTTATTAATAATTTTTATTATTAATTTTAAGGGCGGGCTTCAAGCCATATTACAAATCAGCAAAGTAATTTTGAGGAATGCTCTGTTGCCATTAACCACACAATATGTTAAGGTATATAAAAAAACAGTGAGGGTATTTTACCGACATTGATGTACTGTATATCCTTTTAACATTATTGGTGTGATTATAGCATATGATCATTTTTATGTATTTAAACAAGTATGTTTTGTACCTTCTATGTCTATGATTTTAACTTGATGCACCTGTCACTTTAAGCAATGCACAGAAAAGAGAAAAAAACAGTACAAAAAAGCCACCTACCTGACAGAGCGTGTCATGTGATCAAGGCCCGAGGTAGGGCTGAAACGCGTCATGGCTGTAGAGGTTGTTGGTGAGCAATAAACAACACCTTGCTGCATTACTCTGTGGTCTGTGCTCCGTTATTGGAAGAAAGGAATCCAGCATGTTAACGGAGTTGCCAGTAACTTGCGCTGTGAGGCCTCTTTGTAAATTACCATTTGATTGCCATATCCCATTGTCGTGGGTTTTGCATATGTTTCTTTTTATGCTTATTTCATTTTGGTTTTGTTTCCACGTAATTTAGTTTGTTTAAACTATCATGAGCTATAATAATGGGTATTATACCTTTATTGGTTCAAAACGTGATGTTAGTCTGTCTTCTTATATGAAGAGACCTTAATTACCATATATAATTTTCTTTATGTCTATGTATTTGTCTTGTGACTTTTTCCATGAGCACTTAAATACAGCCACTTCCGGGTCAGGAAGTGACTTTGACAAAGACCGTGAGGTTGAAACGCGTCAGTCAATAAACTTTTGCTCTTAAAAAATATCCTGAGTGCGACTTTGCCTTCTGTTGTTCGACTGGAGGATTTGTACATATATATATATATATATATATATATATATATATATATATATATATATATATATATATATATATATATATATATCCCACAATACAGAGTTACCCCATGTGAGGAGGCCAACGATGAGGGTAATTTTCTTCCAATGGGGGCTTCCACTCGAAACTGCCTGTCACCAAACATCCAAATATGCGGCTCTACGCGTTTCAGGTTTCCCCTTGTTCACGAGCCTCACAACAAAAGACACGACATCCTTAACTGGAAACACCTGCTTTTAATAAATAATCTCTGCCCCAATGGGCGTGTCTTACCGCATCACTCAGCGTATGCATCATAGTGCATTGTGGTATTAGCAGTCCAGTCAATGTGAATAATTCCCAGGTGGGTGGTGTCAATGTTCTCTAGTGTGCATTAAAATCCCCAGTGGGTTGGTGAAAGGTAAAGGCAACATCAAGTGGGTATCTGTAACCCCTCCATTTCGAAACCCTCAGCTCCACTCTGGCGCTCGGTAATCCGATTCCTGGATCCGCAATGCATGTGGCGGGCCTTCCTCGCGACCGGGATGGGCCGCCAATAATACCACAATACAGAGTTACCCCATGTGAGGAGGCCAACGATGAGGGTAATTTTCTTCCAATGGGGGCTTCCACTCGAAACTGCCTGTCACCAAACATCCAAATACGCGGCTCTATGCGTTTCAGGTTTCCCCTTGTTCACGAGCCTCACAACAAAAGGCACGACATCCTTAACTGGAAACACCTGCTTTTAATAAATAATCCCTGCCCCAATGGGCGTGTCTTACCGCATCACTCAGCGTATGCATCATAGTGCATTGTGGTATTAGCAGTCCAGTCAATGTGAATAATTCCCAGGTGGGTGGTGTCAATGTTCTCTAGTGTGCATTAAAATCCCCAGTGGGTTGGTGAAAGGTAAAGGCAACATCAAGTGGGTATCTGTAACCCCTCCATTTCGAAACCCTCAGCTCCACTCTGGCGCTCGGTAATCCGATTCCTGGATCCGCAATGCATGCGGCGGGCCTTCCTCGCGACCGGGATGGGCCGCCAATAATACCACAATACAGAGTTACCCCATGTGAGGAGGCCAACGATGAGGGTAATTTTCTTCCAATGGGGGCTTCCACTCGAAACTGCCTGTCACCAAACATCAGTGATGTCATCAGTGATGTCACTGACCATGTCATGAGTGATGTAATATGTGACGTCATCAGCAGTGAATTGCGAGGGCGCGAGTTATAGTTAGCTGAACTAACTATAACGGGGGAATTTCACGGGTTTTGTACGAGTGCAATGTCCAACTAACTATAACTGTCCCTAAAACCTATGGTTTTTTCAGTGAATTTCAAAGGTTTTTTAAATGCTAATTTCTAACTATAACGTGCCTGAAACCTATGGTTTTTTCAGTGAATTTGTAAGGTTTTTTAAATGCTAATTTCTAACTATAACGTGCCTGAAACCTATGGTTTTTTTCAGTGAATTTCAAAGGTTTTGTAAATGACAATTTTTTAATTGTATTAATTGTTATATTTATTTTTTTGATACTGATTTACAACGTTTTTTTCAACTATTTATTTTTAGATATTTTATTTTTTAAATTACATTGTAATTACATTATACATTACATTACAAAATATACTTTCTCAGAATGAATTACTTTAGTTTAAATACTTTGCAAATAGGCAATAGACTTTTAAGTACAGTAGTTACAGTTGTTGCAATGGGCAACACAATTTCAAACACAATGCAACATTGAGCTCAATGTGAATTTCTACTTAAATGCAATTAGTTACTTTATGGATTACTTTTCTCACCACAGGACTGGATCCTAGATTCAGTCCTGGGACATCTCCTGTAAACAGTTGAGTAAAAGCGTTTTGGTTACAGTAGTGATTTTTAAGGAATATTATTGTATTTTAAAAGTTGAGACTTGGAAACTTTTTCAAATAGAATCACCAATGTTATCCTATGGGAGGAAATTCACTCAGCAGGTAAGTAGTGTTATCGTTACTTTTTCTTACTCAGTGGTGGATCCTGGATCCAGCACTGGTGCATCTCCTGTAAACAGTTGAAAGAATGCGTTTAAGTCATACAGGCGATTTTTAAGGAATATTTGTAGTTTGTGAAAATCGACACTGAAACTTTTCTGCTGAAAACCAGACAATGGATTCCTATGGAAGGAAATACAAGTTACTGGTAAGTACGGTTAGAATTACTTTTTCAGGGTCAGTGCTGGGCTAAAAGATGCAGCACTGGGTTCTCTCCTGATAACAGGTGAGTAAATCGGAATTCATAGTTCGGCTGATTTTAGAGAAATATTATAAAGTTCCAAAACTCCACACTTAGAAGAATTTCCAAGTGAAACCAATCAATGTTAGCCTATGGAAGGAAATTCAAGTTACTGGTAAGTACGGTTAGAATTACTTTTCAAGGTCAGTGCTGGGCTAAAAGATGCAGCACTGGGTTCTCTCCTGATAACAGGTGAGTAAATCGGAATTCGTAGTTCGGCTGATTTTAGAGGAATATTATAAAGTTCCAAAACTCCACACTTAGAAGAATTTCCAAGTGAAACCAGTCAATGTTAGCCTATGGAAGGAAATTCAAGTTACTGGTAAGTACGGTTAAAATTACTTTTCAGGATCAGTACTGGGCTCAAAGATGCAGCACTGAGGTCTCTCCTGATAACAGGTGAGTAAATCGGAATTCGTAGTTCGGTTGATTTTAGAGGAATATTTGCACAATGGTGAAGGAAGGGGGTGGGGCCTGAGGTGACATGTCTGCAAACACGCCCTGTGGCGCGTTTTAAGTTGGAGAATTAATTCCTCCTCAATCCTGAGGGTCCCTAGGGGCCAACTAGCCCACCAGGAACCTCCAGTATGCGCCAGGGGGCTGCGTTGCAGAGAGGTGTACAGAGGCCACGCCCTTTTACAACACTCTGCAACGCAGCTCCGTGGCGCTTACTGGAGGTACCTGGTGGGCTAGTTGGCCCCAGGGACCCTCAGGATTGAAGAGGATTTAATTCCCCATCTTAAAATGCGCCACGGGGCCTGTTTGCACACATGTCACCTGAAGCCCCGCCCCCTCCCTTCACCACTGTGCAAACGCGCCCCGTGGCGCATTTTAAGTTGGGGGATTAAGTCCCCTTGAATCCTGAGGGTCCCTGGAGTCCAACTAGCCCACCATGTACCTCCAAAAGCACCACAGAGCTGCATTGCAGAGAGGTGTAAAAGGGGCGTGGCCTCTGTACACCTCTCTGCAACGCAGCCCCCTGGTGCATACTGGAGGTTCCTGGTGGGCTAGTTGGCTCCCAGGGACCCCCAGTATTCAAGGGGAAATCGTTCCCCATCTGCAAACGCGCCAGGGGGCGCGTTTGCAGATTGCTGCAGGGTGGGGGCGGGGCCTCCGGCACGATGCCGTTTTTGTTGTTGTTTTTTTTGTATGGGAGGGGGGCTGCGTGGCCCCCCTTCCCTTGGCCTCTTTTGGCCCCGGGGACCCCATCCCCCGGGGCATGAGGATTTTCATTTTTTTTAAAAATTAAAATAAAACGGGAAGGGGCCGCGTGGCCCCCCTTCCCTGGGCCTATATTGGCCCCGGGGACCCCATCCCCCGGGGCATGCCCTCTTTTTTTAAATTTTTAAATATTTGGAGGGGGGCTGCGTGGCCCCCCTCCTCAGGCCATTTAAGGCCCCGGGGACCCCATCCCCCGGGGCCGGCCTTTCCTTTTCAAATTTTTTTTTTTGTTTTGGGGGAGGGGGGCCGCGTGGCCCCCCTCCTGGGCCACTACTTGCCCCGGGGACCCCATCCCCCGGGGCTGGCCCTCTCCGTTGGGGACTGTGCGGGGGTCCCCAATCCCCCCACAGTCCCGCCGGCTCCCCGCGTCCCTTGGGAGCCGGCATTGCTTTCCACATGGGGAGCTGCTAAGATGCAGCTCCCCATGTGGAAAGCAATTTGCTTTGGATATTGGAAGCGAGAGCAGGTTTCCTGCTCTCGCTTCCAATATCCAAAGCAGTTTGCTATGACAGGACGGGAGCCGCGAGGCTCCCGTCCTGTCATAGCAAACTACAGTGTCCCGGGGTAGGCACCCCGGGACACTGCAGGAGCCGGCCCTGGGGGGTGGCGGTCCCCAGGGCAATTACAGGCCCCAGGAGGGGGGCCGCGTGGCCCCCCTCCCTTGAATTACACAGCCCCGGGGAGGTGGTGGTCCCCGGGGCTCTGGCGGTCCGTAACGGACCCCCACATTTATTTTCTATGTGCCCCGGGGAGGTGGTGGTCCCCGGGGCGTGTGGGGGGGCTGGAGCCCCCCACACATTATTTAAAATTTAAAAAAGAAGCCCCGGGGGGTGGCGGTCCCCGGGGCTGCAGGAGGGCAGGAGAGCCCTCCCGCACCATTTTTTTTTATTAAGCCCCGGGGGGTGGCGGTCCCCGGGTGCAAAGGGGGCCTTAGAGGCCCCCCATATAAACAATAAACCCACCCCCCGTATGCCCCCGGGACTTGGGCCACCCGGGGGCAAATTTGCATCGAAGCGCGGGAGACCGCGCTTCGATTTTTTTTTTTTTCGGCAGGATCCGCGCACCCTGAGCACATCCTGCCGATTTTTTTTTTTTAATGCTTTTTTCTGCCCAGGGGGTCCTTGTGGGACCCCCTGAGCAGATCTAGGGGGTCAGGGTGTTTCTACCCTGCCCCCTTTGTGCGTTTTCCGCACTTGTTTCTGTCCCTCGGTTCTACCGAGGGACAAAATGGCTGCCAACACTTCCTGATTTGGAGTGTTGACAGCCAATTAGCATGCAGCTCGTGATCGGGAGGGTGCGCGAATCCGACGCGGCCATAGATATATATGTGATTTTTATTTTGATTTTCACAGGAACTACTGAACGGATTTACACCATTTAACAAAAAGGGTTCTTTCTGAACCAAGAACTACCACTTTGCCAAATTTGGTGTAATTCCGTTCAGCAGTTCGGGCTGTAGCCGTGGCTAAAGTTTCCTATGGGAAAATGAATGGGGAAAACATGTTTTGGGACCCCCCTTTTTTCTCGGCCCCCGCTTGACGAATCACCCCGAAACTTTCAGGGTACGAGCGGACCGGAGCGGGCCATAAAGTTTGAAAATTTCGCGAAGATTCGTCAACCGACGCAAGAGTTATTTCAAATAGAATGTCGCGGATTTCCTATGGAAAATAGGTCCTAACTATAACTATCTACTGGCGACCGCCAGTAGATAATATATATATATATATATAAAGAAAGAGATATCTCTCTTTCTCTATTTTTTTTTATAGCTATGGCTTCCCTGGGGGCCGATTGTGGCCCCCACGGAAAGCACATGGCTATAAAAAAAAATTGCCCCCACAGGGGGTCGGCCACTGAGCAGGAGGACCGACCCCCTGCCAATTTCGCCGCCATTTTTTTTTTAATTACTTTTTTTTTTTTACATTTTAGTGGGGCGATCGCGCCCCCCCAAGGAAAGCCAACGTTCAGATTTTAAAAAATATGCCCCCGGGGGGGGCTGACCCATTACCACAAGGGCCGACCCCCCCAAAGACATCCCTGGTGTCTAGTGGGGGTTTCCTGGCCGTGGATCGCAGCGCCGCTGCGATCCATGGCCAGGAAACCCTTTCAGGAAGGCCTTGTTTGAAAGGGGAGACTCTCCCCTTTCAAACGAGGCCTCCCTGAAAGCTGGGGAGGCCGTTTTCGGCCTGATTTCCCCATCGGAGTCGAGCGCGGCCTTACCTGCGGCTGTCCTCGGCTCCGGTGGGGAAATCAGTGACGTCAGAGCGCCTCGCGGCGCGCTGACATCACAGATGAGCGGGAGGGGGTCGGGGGGAGATGCGGAAAGCCTTCCGTGTCTCCCCCAGGGGAAACAAAAATAAATAAATCTCCGGTGCTTTGCCCCGGAGGTTCAAAGGGGGCCCTCCCTGGTGACGGCCAATGGACGTGCGCCGCACCAGGGAGGTAGTGCTTGCGTCGGCCATTGGCCGATGCAAGCACAAAACGGATTAACAGCAATGACTGCCGAACACTCTTCACTGGTTACTAGAGTTATCTTCAGGCTCAACCAATGATGGCAAGAGGGAGGACTATGGGGGCTTTGCCAGTACTCTGGATGATATATGAAAGCACCAGGGCTACCCTCTTTACCAGAGGTTAACAAAAACAATGGTGCATGTGGAGGTAATTTGCATTCTAGCAACATTCAAGAGGGAAGCTTACTACATTGTTTCTTGCGAAATATTTTTTTCGAAATAATGAAACCTAATAAAAATGAATTAGTGATGTGTTTATTATCAAAACACAATCAGAGACTGGAGGTCAATAAGTTTGACAGCGTTAAGGGTGAATTGTGGTGCAGTTTTCTTACTGTTCATGCTAAAAAATGTCAGAGAAAGTCAACATTTCGATGTAAGTGGACTTCAATCCCGGGGTCATCATCAGGACAAAATAACTGTCAGGAGCATCTGAAAATTAAACTCACACTTTCATTTCCAGATCCTTCCTGAACATTGTTAGAATGAGAATCATTTACCGAATACTCAGGTCGAGGCACCTTTATCAACCTGGTCACAGGCTCCACTTTCACATGCTAGTGCATGTGTGTGTGTGTGTGTGTGGGGTGCGGAGTGTAATGGTGCGAAGCGTTCCATTGCTGTTCCTCTGTCAGATTTGACAGTGAGTGCAGCACAGCTTCCCTCTCTCCCTCTGCTGGAGAAGCCACCCTTGATGTTCATCAGTAAATGTGGCAGCCAATATTTGTATTGTATACTATGAACTGAAACACTTTACGGTGTGTATTTGATTTTCTGGAGTATAAATGTATAATCTGTTGATAGTGCCAAAGTCAAAGAATTTGAGATCGAACTCAATGACGGAAATGCCTATTACAAGTTTTGTTGATGAAATGGGGCATACCATGCAGATTTTGGTATGTACCACAGCAAAGTTTGTATGTCCTGGTAGTTATCGGGCATTTTCTACCTTTAAATTCCAGCAGGTTTGGTTTGACCCGCTGAAATGTAAAGGGGGTTGTGTTTTTTTTAATGCACCAAGGGGCATATTCTCAAGGACTTATCGCCGATTCATCGGCACTTTAGCGCCGCAAAAGTGGCGATAGACTTATCGCCCCATTCACAAGCTGGTGCAAACTGCCGACATCGCCAGTTTTCCCGCGATAGCTGCTGCAAAACACATCGCCGCGGATGAGAGCGACAATTAACCCTAATGATATGCAGAGTAGGCGCTCCCGTGCAAAAACACACGAAAACACCACTTCGCGAGATTCTCAACGACCAGCCAGATCTGCGATGCCGGACAAAAACAGGCGATAAGGCACGTTAGCAGCAGGGACTTAACACCTGCTCATTACTGGTCTTAAGTAGGACGAAAACCTGCAGTACAGAGGGAGCCCAGGCCAGAGCCACATCTGAAGACCAACAGATGCCATGGAGCTACTAATCATGCAGCTTGGAGACCCAAGAGGGCCACAACACCCACCGCCACCACCACCAGGACCACCTGCATCCCCAGGACCACCCCACCTGGACCACCACCGAGGCAGTGCAGAACAAGACAGCGGACCTTCCGAAAACGCATCAGCCTCACAGACTTAACGCCAGAGGATGTCATTGCCCACTACAGGCTCAAAAGGACAACCATCCTCCGCATCATGACCCACATTGCCCACAGGCTGATGGCACCAACACAGCGGACAACCAACATCACTCCGCAGACAAAGCTGCTGGCTGTGCTGCACCTGTTGGCCTCTGGTACCTACCAACCAACACCTACCAGAGTCGGAGGAGTCTCACAGCCAGCCCTATCAAATGCCATCACACCTGTCCTGGATGCCATCATCAGTTTCATACCCCAGCACCTTCACTTCCCCCACACTGCGCAGGAACAGCTGGAGACCAAGCAAGGCTTCTACGCCATAGCCGGATTCCCGCAGATGTTGGGGGCAATTGACTGCACACATGTCCTACTTGTGCCCTCTGCCGACACTGCACACAATTACCGAAACAGGAAGCACACGCATTCCATCAATGTGCAGGCAATAGTGGACCACCGGGGACTCTTCACCAATGTCGTCGCCAACTACCCAGGCAGTGTGCATGACTCATACATCTTCCGACAGTCCATCATCAACCAGCGCTTCCAGGATGGCACCTATGGAAATGGACTGCTCGTTGGTAAGTACCAACGGAACACACCACACACCTCAATTCCACAATCACACAACGCACAACTGTGGGAATGGACACGTAACAAAATCACATCCAACATGCCAAACAACATGCACACCTGCCAGACACGACAACACAAGTAACCGTGGTAAGAGGGGCCAGAAATGTGGACAAACCATACACTAAGGCATAGCCCCTCTGCCACACATTTGCAGAATGTGGGGAGAGGTGGGAACCCCGATTGTGCGAAGGAGGCAATGGACCCATGGATAACAATGTACTGGACAGTCTTGAGTACGCAGAGCACAGACATGTCCATGTGGACACATACTGCAGGAGTCTGTAGTGTCGTGGACAGTGGACGTAACCATGCCATCACAGGCAGTGGGGAACACCTTGGACAAGTAGCCATGTCGGCCCCCCTGTAAGCGTAAGCGTAGTGGGCAGGCCCGGCGCATGCCAGTCCAGCGTAGGGGAGTGACTAAATAGGCCGGGGCTCAGGGAGTGGTTCACTTCCGGGACGGCCACCGAAGTAACTACTGCGTGTGGCTCTGTGTCCCCCACATCCTGGCCATAGGCCTACACACACGTGGCCGACCACCTACAACGGCCAAGGTCACACAGGCGATGAGGTGGCTACGTCCCACGCCACCCGGCGCACATCTCGTCATCGCCTGCAGTGGCGTGTCTGCCAGGGCGGCGTCCCTCACCCTGCCACGAGGCCGCCATTGTGACCGGTGGTGCCTTCGCGATCCTGTGCGCCTGCCGTACCCCAGCCCGCGGATCCCCAGACCCAACCTGTGCCCAGCGGTTAATGCCCGCCCCTGCGCATCCAGGCCTCACTGCTCACCTGCCGCCACCGGAGTCCCTCCAAGAGGGCCCACCACGTGCCGGTGCAATCTCCAAGGCCGGGCTCCATGGGCTTGGCAGCCTCCTCAGCCGATTGCCAGCTTCTGCGCAACAGGCCCCCAGCGCACCCAGCGCACCCAGCGGCACCGCACCGGGGAGTTGCGAGTTGGCTAATGCTGCCTGCTGCGGTACAGCAAGTAACATACACATCCTCTCCAGTCCGCACCTCCAGGCCTGCTGCATCATTGCAGGCTGCACACCCACTCTGCTCTTCCGGTGGGCCGAACTCAGTGCACCACAAATCACCGTCCAGCCTCCAGCATTATAGCATGATGCACACCCACTCTGCTCTTCCGGTGGGCCGAACTCAGTGCACCGCAAGTCATTGTCCCGAGGGGCTACCCCACAAGTCCGCCTCCAGTAGCCAACAGCATGTCCTCGGTAACGCCACTGGAGCCCTTCACAGTCAAGGCGCCACCCCCGTCCCAGGCAGGCCGCCGGTAAGCCTGGGCAGATCGTCTGGAGACGTACTCCGAAGCGCACGACATCCCAGCGCTGCGGCCGCGGCGCACGCGTGTTAGGAGTACGGAGAAATGGCTCGGGGCTCTGGGCGTGGTTCAGATCTGGGCTCTGGGCGTGGTCCAGTTCCGGCCTGGCCATAAAAGTGACTATGGCGTGTGTCTCCGTAGTAGTGTCTGCGCTACCCGGCCTGTAATCGACAATGTCGCAATGTAGCATGCACCAGGAGGGCGGCCTCGCCCGAATGTATTAATAAAGGAGCGCAAGACCGCTCGGGGTCTCGGCTCATACATGCCAACTGTTGTGTGTGTATCCACATTGCCGCAGCCTGAAGCGAAGGCCTAGCCTCAACATCAGCGCGAGTTCAGCCAGGCCAGAACTCCACATCTGTGTCCGCCCTATCCTTACCATAGGCCTACACACACATGGCCGCACACCTTCAACGGCCAACATTACAGTCTTGCTGTCAGTCCTGCGGACATGCGCAGACAGGCATGACAATGGTGTGCCGTACGAGTGCAAGTGATGCAACCGCGCTGCACACACAAGTAAATAGGCTCGGTGGGAGGGAGGAGCAGCTGTGAGGCTACATAATACACATTGTCCTACCACATTTGCCAGCAGCAATACATGGCTAACATGAATCCCAAGGTCGCACAAATCACACACCACGAAACTTGTATGTCTGCCAACACAGCACGCAGAAACACCAGTTGACACATGTCTCTCCCCCCTGTCACAGGTGATCAAGGATATGCACTCTGCCCGTGGATGATGACACCCCTCCGAGACCCGAACACCCCGGCCCAGAGGCAGTACAATGTGGCCCACAAACGCACCAGGGGCATTGTTGAACGCACGTTTGGCATGTTGAAATCACGTTTCAGGTGCCTTGACATCACCGGTGGAAGACTCCTGTACAGCCCAGAAATAGTGTGCAAGATGATCACTGCATGTTGTGTGTTGCACAACCTATGTGTACGCACCAATGCCCCATGGATCCAAGTCCCAGAAGCACCGGACGATGATGAGGAAGATGATGCAGGTGGACCACACCCCACTGCAGCCGCAGCAGGATTAGCCCGAAGGAACACAATCATCAACAATTTCTTCGCATGAGCACGTCACACTGTGACTGTCCACAGCAATCATGGCACAGTGCAAGATGACCACATGACCAGCATGTGCAAATGAAATCTTAGCAACACACATTCCCCGTGTGCATGTCAGTCCTCTGCATTAGCACATTAATCTGACGGGTGTAAGTGCAACATTGAGTGCTTACATTCGCATATGTTGCAAGAAGAGATGGTGTGTATGTCACCTCTGTACCGAGAGGCTGTTCATGGCGTCACGTATTCGACATGCCATATCAGGGTGTCACATGTAGTACGTCATGCCACTCATCAGCGTCCCACGTGTACATGTACGTGACGTGAAGGCCGTCATTGGTGTTCAGGAAAAGACAACAGGGTGCCATTTGTGGTCAGAGATGTACCTGCCTGATGCAAATATACACCATGTGTGTCGAGTCCCACAACATGGACATCCATACTTTCATACTTGCTTGATCATGGACATGACTCTTCTGTGTGAATGTGAATGTCTTTTTCACATTCGGTGGAGTAGTGAAGGTGGACCAGTACCTGGCCATGCACACGCTACTTTACAATTTTGCCCCGTGGAGGGCCAGCCAGGGTCCTTTGGGGAGGGAAAAGTGCAACTTTGGAGAGGGAGTTCAGTCCTCTGTCTGATTTCTGTGTCATTGGTTGCCTAAACATATGTAGCAGTCCATGTCGGGGGCCAAGGTGAGTGTCGCAGTGTGTTAAGGGGGACAGTGGAGGGTGTTATTCCTGGGCATGATGCAGAGGGCAGAACCAAGCAGAAAGAGGCCATATGGCGGAGATGGATGCTACCGCTTCCTACTTAGCCCAATGGCAGGTTCATCCTTATCATCGTCCTCCTATGTGTGATGTGCCTCACATGTGGGTGGTGGTGTTTTGTCTGCGGCACTGTGTGGCAGTGACACATCAGGGGCCGGAGGTGCATTGTCAGCCGCACTGTGAGGCACTGACACATCAGGGGCGGTGATGTGCAGGGAGTAGTGGCAGCATCATTCATCTGCGCCAGGCCTTGTGGCAGCACTGCCATGATTTGGGTCTGCAGGGCATGGTAGATCCCTGCTCCATCTCGCTGGTGTGCAGCCGTGGCAGCCATTCTTCCCGCCTGCATCCACTCCATGTTCTCCATGTTCCTCCCTATGTTGGCCAACTCACGGCTGAATGAATGAGATTATTTATAAAGCGCAACGTTCACTCCAAGGAGTATCTTGGCGCTAGCAGAAACAGCTCAAAAAGAAAACACAGGAAAAGAGCAAGAGAATATTCATAGAGAGATACATTCATAACAAGTATCAAATAAGGGAGGACACAATGTTGTCAGGAGCAGCAAAAATCCATGTTTTCAACAATTTTCTAAAGAGACGTTCTGATTGGGCCAGTCTCAGTTGGAGCGGCAAAATGTTCCAGGCTCTTGTTCCTAAGACAGCTATGGTTTTGCCTCCTTTTGTTTTCAAACGATAGCTGGGAACTGTTAGAAAGTTACCCGAAGATGACCGCAGAATACGTTGAGTTGTATAAGGACGTATTCTTGACCTAAGATATAATGGCCCTACTACTTTTGTTGCTTTATAGGTGATAGTTAGAACTTTAAACAGGATCCTTTTATGGATTGGTAGCCAATGCAGTTGTTGGAGTGCTGCCACTGAAGAAGATCCTCTAGGCAGCCTGAGCACCAGCCTAGCCGCTGCATTCTGGACCACCTGTAGCTTTTTTAAAACAGCCTTACTAACTCCTGCATACAGACTGTTGCAGTAGTCCAAACGTGAGAGAACCAGTGCCACGGCAACTGTCTTCCTAGCGTTCATAGGCAGAAGGTCCAGGAACTTTCTCAGAATTTTTATAGTGTGAAAACACATGCCAGCCACAGAAAGAGCCTGACTATGAAAAGATAGGGTAGGATCAAACTTAATCCCCAGGTTCCTTACTGTGTCTGCAGTATTTGGAGGTGGAACCATATTTTCAGGCCACCATTGACTGGGCAAAAAGGGATTCACTTTCCCGAACAGCATGATTTCCGTTTTTTGGCTGTTACATTTCAAATGATTGATTTTCATCCAATTCATAACTGCCGTTAGGCAGTAATAGAATTTTTCTTCTGCCACAGTAGAATTTTTATCAAGGGTAAGAATGATCTGAGTGTCGTCTGCGTATGTAATGGCTTCGACCTCAAACGAGTCTATCAAGGCGAGCAGTGGAGTCATATATAAATTGAATAATGTTGGGCTTAAGGCAGAGCCCTGTGGCACCCCTGATAATATCTGTTTTTCAACAGACTTATAACAGCCCAGTGTAATTATGTTACGTCTGTTTTCTAAAAAAGAGGAGAACCAGGCAAGCGCCTTCTTAGTGACGCCACTGGACACAAGTCTATCTCGCAAGATATCGTGGGAGACCGTGTCAAATGCGGCCGATAAATCCAACAGGATCAGTACTGCGTCTTTTCCCTGGTCTAAGGCCAGCTTTAACGTATCCGTTGTGTGAAGCAGCACTGATTCCGTTGAATGTCCTGATCTGAATCCAGATTGTTTGGGGTGAAGGATGTCTTCCTTTTGTAGAAACTCATTTAATTGCTTATTAGCCAACTTCTCCACTAATTTACTTAGCCATGGCAACAATGAGATTGGCCTAAGATTAGAGAGGGTGGTAGGGTCGGCAATTTTCTTTTTTGAAGGGGTTTTACCGCCGCAATCTTCCAGATATCTGGTACACAGGAGGATTCAAATGATGAATTAATTATTTGATTTATGGTTGGATTAATAATATCAACAAGTGCATGTAATACTCTGGGAGGGCAAGGATCAAAAGGTGAGCCAGATTTACAGGTAAGAATGGCTTGTCTTGATTGTTCGAGACTAATTTCTTGAAAACAAGAGAATTCTCCAGTAATTTCTGAGGATATAGGTTTATTGGCCGAGGGAATAAACTCAATGAAATCCTTCCTCAAGTCAATAATTTTATTCTCAAAATATTCGGCTATTTTATCACATAAACCTTGTGATGGTGTGATTTCCTGATCTAATATTTTAGGTTTAATAAAGGATTGTACAATATTAAAAATAGTTTTTTGATTTTCAGCTGCTTGATTAATTTGGTTGGCGTAGAATAATATTTTTTCCAATTTTATGTGATGGTGATAGGATCTAAGGGCTACTTTAAAAGAGATAAGATCCACTGGTTCATAGCCTCTTCTCCAGATTCTTTCCAATTTCCTGCATTGTCCTTGTAATTCCTTTAAACGAGGGGAAAACCAAGAGGCCTGTTTTTTGTTCATCGGGCCTTTCCTGGAGCAGGCAATTGGGGCTAAACTCACTGCAAGAGATGTCATCCACTCATTGAATCTATCGTTATCGATCGAGGGATGCCCAAAAGGGTAGGTTTACCCTCTTTAGCCATTGTTAGAAGCTCGGAATGGTTGAGCATACTATTCCACTTCCGGCCCCCTGCGGGGCAATTTTGTTCCAGGGGATTCCCTCCTTGAGTCTTCTTAAACTCAATTTTAAATGGGATATATTTATGATCTGACCAAGTCATTGTTATAGGGTGCTCTGCAGATAAGCTGGTCATATTAGTGCAAATGCCATCTAGGGTATGTCCAGCATCATGTGTAGGGGCCTCTATCAATTGTTTTAGTCCCATAGTACTGATAATTTCAGAAAAAAGTCTTGTATTCGGGATATTTTGTGCTTCTAGATGTATATTAAAATCTCCTAAAATGGTGAAATTCCAGTATCTAATCACTAGAGAGCTGATGCTTTCCCCTATTGTATCTAAAAATTTGAGAATAGGGCCTGGGGGTCTATAAAGCAATACTCCAGCAAATGTAGTGCAGCTGTCTAGCTGGAAACAGAAAGGGAAGCTCTCAGCTTCCTTAAGTTCTATAGAATTAATAGTTATTAGTTTCAGATTTTGTTTATGAATTATTGCTAGGCCCCTCCCCTATGTCCAATTCTGTCATGTCTTGCCAGTGTATACCCATGTGGGAGAGCTTGTACAATGTCTGGGTTAGAATGCTCATTCAACCATGTTTCTGTGACAAATAGGCAATCTAAGTCCATTTTTTCCAGAAGGTCATAGATATGTAAGGCATTCTTATTTATTGATCTTGCATTGATTAGACCACAATGTAATCGTTTGTGAAATATTTGCATTTCCACAAGGGCTGGACCAGGACTTCTGCTATAATTGCCCAGGGTGGTTCTACACATAAGACAAGTTACTGGGCCCTTCAAATTGTCTAAATGGACTTTACACTTGCAAGCCTGTGTATTTAGCTCAATTAGCTCCTTACTGGTATATTGAATAGCCGAGTACAAGCCGACAGCATTGCTGGCCCTGGCCGCGTTCAGGACGCGGACGGGCGCAGACGGGCTTGCCTTAGGCGCGCCTTCGGCGCCTGGACTGAACCGCGTCTTCCTCTTCTTCTTCTCCTTGCCCTCCCCTGACCCCGAGGTCCCGGGCTGGGCCTCCGTGGGGCTTGTGGGGTTCGGGTTGTCCTCTGTGCTTGCTCCGGCTACCTCCATGGTGCTTTGCAGTTGTTTGGGTTTTATTTGTATTTCATTTTTGCCGCTTTTATTGTGTTTGTTCCCGTTCATGTTCGGGTTTCCTTTTTTATCGCCGTTGCGGTAGTTGTATCGTGGACATTTGTGGTGTTCTCGGGAAACTATCGCATGTTACCGCCGTGTTGGGAATAAGACGTTAACACAGAATTATTTTCCCGCGATGGGCGGCGATGTGGAAAATTGCGTTAGCCTATTTTGGCGATGTTTATCGCAAGTTCTTGAGAATATCCCCCAAGTATACACCGGTTGCGATAAAAAAAAAACGCACATCTTATAATTCTGATGTGTGTGATACCAGGAGTTACAAAACAGATCAGTAACTATCGGCCAACTCATGATGATGGCTTAAGTCAATATTTGACCCCTTGCTCTTTTGGGAACCAACAAGGGAGCCAAGGGGTGCCAATTATGGATGCGGATTCAGTGAGCCTAACATCTGCTTGATGGGAATCGAGATTAGCCTCTTGATTTCTGAAGAAATCACAGAGGCTGTACATTTGGGAATCTCAGACTTTTGACTACAATCGCAGTAACTTAGCCATATTGTGGAATTTCCTGATTCACACCAGGGGCCCTCACCCTTCATTTAAGAGCTTAAACTGGGCTGTCTGGGAGAAAATCACATAATAAGCAGGGATTAACACATGCCTTCTGCTGGACGACAACCTGCAGCACAAAAGGGAGCCCATCCCCGAGCCACATCTGAAGACCAACAGATGCCATGGAGCTACTGATCATGCAGCTCGGAGACCCCAGAGGCCCACAACACCCACCGCCACTGCCACCACCCCCAGGCCCCTACCCCGGTCCACCCCCCCCGGACTACCACCGAGGCAGCACAGAACAAGACAGCGGAACTACAGAAAACGCACCAGCCTCACAGACTTAAAGCCAGAGGAAGTCATTGCCCACTACAGGCTCAAAAGGACAACCATCCTCCGCATCCTGACTCATATTGCCCACAGGCTGACGGTACCAACACAGCGGACAACCAACATCCCTCCGCAGACAAAGCTGCTGGCTGTGCTGCACCTGTTGGCCTCTGGTACCATCCAACCAACAACTGCCAGAGTCGGAGGAGTCTCACAGCCAGCCCTATCAAAGTTCATCACACCTGTCCTGGATGCCATCATCAGTTTCATACCCCAGCACCTTCAATTCCCCCACACTGCGCAGGAACAGCTGGAGACCAAGCAAGGCTTCTACGCCATAGCTGGCTTCCCACACGTGTTGGGGGCAATTGACTGCACACATGTCCTACTTGTGCCCCCTGCCGACACTGCACACAATTACCGCAACAGAAAGCACACGCATTCCATCAATGTGCAGGCAATAGTGGACCACCGGGGACTGTTCACCAATGTCGTCGCCAACTTCCCAGGCAGTGTGCATGATTCCTACATCTTCCGACAGTCCATCATCAACCAGCGCTTCCAGGATGGCACCTATGGAAATGCACTGCTCGTTGGTAAGTACCAAATGAACACTCCACACACCTCGACTCCACAATCATGCAACTCACAACTGTGGTAATGCACACGTTACTGAGTCACATACAACATGCCAAACAACATTCCCACCTACCAGACACGACAACACAAGGAACTGTGGTAACAGGGGCCAGACATGTAGACAAACCATCGACGTCATGGCACCTCTGCCACACAATTGCAGAATGTGGGGAGTGGTGGGGACCAAGTCTGTGCGAAGGAGGCAGGAGACCCATGACTTAGAATGTACACAATGCCAAGTGTGGCGGTGATGTACTGGACAGACATCAGTATGCAGAGCACAGACATGTCCATGTGGACATATACTGCTGTAGTTTGTAGTGTTGTGGACAGTGGACGCAACCATGTTACATCAGGCAGTGGGGAAGACCTTGGACATATAGCTATGTCATCCCCCCCTGTAAGCGTAGTGGGCTGGGCCAGCGTAGGGGTGGGAATACATAGCCCGGGGCTCTGGGCGTGGTTCAGTAGCGGGATGGCCACCAAAGCAACTACTGCGTGTGTCTCTGTTTCCGCCATATCCTGACCATAGGCCTACATACACAAGGCAGACCACCTTCAACGGCCATATTCACAGTGTCGTCGTCAGGCTTGTGGACATGCGCAGACAGCCATGACAATGGTGTGTCTTAGGAGTGCAAGTGATGCAACCGTGCAGCGCACACAAGTGAACAGGTTCGGGGGTAGTGAGGAGCAGCTGTGAGGCAACGTAATACACATGGATGCCGCTCATCTGCCACATGCATGACATGTCATTCATGAATCCCAAAGTCGCACACATCACACACCACTGAACTAATCAGCCTGCCAACACAGAATGCAGAACAAACGATTGACACATGTCTCTCCCCCCTGTCACAGGTGATCAAGGATATGCACTCTGCCCGTGGATGATGACACCCCTCCGAGCCCCAAACACCCCGGCCCAGAGGCAGTACAATGCGGCCCACAAACGCACCAGGGGCATTGTGGAGCGCTCATTTGGCGTGTTGAAGTCACGTTTCAGGTGCCTGGCCATCACAGGTGGAAGACTCCTGTACAGCCCGGTAATAGTGTGCAAGATGATCGTCGCATGTTGTGTGTTGCACAACATATGTGTACGCATCAATGCCCCATGGATCCAAGTGCCAGATGCACCGGATGATGATGAGGAAGATGAGGCAGGTGGACCACACCTCAGTGCAGCTGCAGCAGGAATAGCCGAAGGAACACAATCATTGACAATTTCTTCACATGAGCACGTCACATTGGGACTGTCCTTGGCAGTCATGGGACTGGACAAAATGACCACAGGCACGGCATGTGCAAATGTATTCATTACAACACACATTCCCTGTGTGCATGTCACTCCTCTGCATTAGCACATCACTCTGACAAGTGTAAGTGCAACATTTAGTGCTGACATTCTCACAAATGGCAACTAGATGGTGGGTGTGTCACCTCCGTTATCAGGATCCGGTTTTCCTGCGGACTGAACCGCGTCTTCCTCTTCTTCTTCTCCTTGCCCTTCCCTGACCCCGAGGTCCCAGGCTGCTCCTCCGTGGGGCTTGTGGGGTTCTGGTTGTCCTCTGTACTTGCTCCGGCTACCTCCATGGTGCTTCGCAGTTGTTTGTGTTTTGTTTGTGTTTTGTGTTGCAGCTTTTATTGTGCTTTTTGCAGCCTGACTTGTGGGACTTGCAGGCCTGGCGCTGCTTGTTGCTGACTTTTTTATCGCAGTTGGGCACATCGCACCTTTTTTCAAGTTCGGCTTTAGATTCTTATCGCCGTTACGGGACTGTTGTCGCGGACATTTTACGCGTTATCGGGTAACTATCGCATGATACCGCCGTGTTGAGAATGCCACGTTAACACGGAGTTATTTTCCCGCGATAGACGTCGATATGGAAAATTGCGTTGGCCTATTTTGGCGATGTGTATCGCACGTTCTTGTGAATATCCCCCAAAGTGATTTAAAGATGAACCACGAGCATCAGTTTATTCACATTTCTACCTGTCGATAATCCCTGTAACCTCGTCAGCCTCTACCGTCAGGGTATGTTTGTCTTCATAGCAAATATAAAACTTGACCACACTCCCTTCCCATGTATTTTCATGCAATTCCAAGTAACAAATGCACCAGCAATACAGTAATACTGATTTAGCCAAGGTTGACCTAACTACTTGCTTTTCAGGCATTTAATTGTGAATAAAATGAGGCCAAACTTGGTGATTATTTTAATACAAAAATACAATTTCCAAGTAAAGCCCCAAATTCCCATTCTATTATTTAAACCAATCAAAGTATCAGGATCGTGTGGGTATCTATTAAATCTGTCCCTAGGAGTATTAGTAGAAATATTACCAATAGCATAATGCTTTATTTTTATTCAACTGAGATCCAGTGCCACTTGTCTGGGGACATCTTGTTTCATTTCATCTGGCATGGTGTGCAGCCTGAAAATTGACCCCAGAAGATCGATGGACAATAAATTGAAAATATTGAGAGAGAAAAATACCGACAGATAATTCTAAATTTGCTATACCGAACTCCATTTATATGTACCTGTGTGGTACATATATCTTAAAGGTGCGTAGATGCGGAGTTAGGAATAGTAAATCTATACTTCCCTATATGCACTTACGTTTCTATATTTTGTCCCTCAATATTCTGTCCTTGATATCCTTCTATCACGATATATTCTGGGGGTCTATATTCAGTAGTACAATCCTCTGGCATGAAATGGCATACCATAAAAAAGATAGGTCCTATGCGTTGGGTCATGTCCTTGTTCAGAGTTTGTCATTATGATGCTAAGAGAAAATCTACAGTTGAAGCAAGCTCTGTTGATCCATGAATGTTGCCCGCCTGCAATTTAAAGCTATTGGAGAGATTCTCTCACTACGTGATGTCTGGAGCAATGCACTCATATTTTTTCAATGATCAGTTTCAGAGGCACCTATCTTGAAAATGTTCCATCAATATCATGATGCCACTATTGTAACAGGGCTGGTTCACAAACTGCATTTTGTAGTATGTTTTGTAGCTCTACAGTAGTACTAC